>OMLF01050107.1:22096-85536 GCA_900302615.1 Holocentrus rufus
GATATTCTAGGGGAGGGATTTAAATTATTTCAAGATAAGACAGACATTGGTTTCAAGAAATTCTTTTGGAAATTCATCACAATGATAAAGAATCTAAAAAAATATATATTTCATGCCAATGCTTTCAGCTGTTTATAGCAAAGGGAGAATTTTAGACAACATTACTTATTTGCTATGGCTGAGAATTTCAAAAGAAAAACTGAAATAGAAAGCAGATTTATCAAAAACTCTTCCTTTAATTTGGCATCTCACCTTTTCCAGTGCGCTGTTCAGGTCCTTTTCGTGCTCTGGAGGCGTTCGTAAAAGCAGAACCTCACAGGCGTCCTTCAGCAGAGGGATGACGCTGAGGAAAATGAGGGTGGCAATGAAGAGCGAGCAAATCGGGTCCGCAATCAACCAGCCAAACTGCCGGATGAGGATGGTGGAGATGATCACACCGACACTGCCCAAAGTGTCCGCCAGCACATGTAAGAAAACCCCTGGAATTGTGAGAGAGAGAAAGAAAACAAATATGCTGACTGCTGTGAGGTGAAGTTTGAAAAGCAGGGTCACAAACAACTCAACTTTATTGTCATTTGACTTATGAGCTCGCAAAAATAGGGCAAAAACATTCTGAACTGACAATGAGTTAAAAAAAATAAATACAATTTTTTAAAAAAAGAAAAAAAGAATCTAGGCACGGCAAACGGAAAGGATATACATACTTACAAACGTGCATAAAAAATACAGCAACTACAAAAGCAAAAGCAGAAGTAAACATTAAAGGACTAATTCACCTCTCATGTTGGCGTTCATGCCTCCGCCGCCCGAGCTGTGCGAGTGCCCGTGTCCACCGTGCCCGCCATGCCCGTGGCTGCCGTGCCCGTGGCTGCCGTGCCCGTGGCCTCCATGTGAGTGGCCGTGCCCTCCGTGGCTGTGCTCGCTGTGGCTGTGCCCGTGGTGCGAGTGACCGTGGTCGTGTGACGAGCAGCTTTTGCCTCCGTGGGAGTGGGCGTGGCTGAAAGCGCAGATGCCCACCAAGTTGACCAGCAAGCCTCCGACTGACACCGGCTGGGAGAGAGAGAGAAAAAAAGTTTAGACAACTGATGTTTAGTGAGATGACATGAAAGAAAATTTATAACCCAAAGGGAAATACATAAAATGTTGTAAATATTACTAACACACAAGATGTAGCAAATGTACTTTCTGTCATGTGTTCACAATGGTTTACATTTACTTACAGTCAGCATGTCTGTGTTTATATTAGGAGGATCTAACAGTCGTGTGACCGACTCAACGAAGACAAAGAAAGCTATGACCATCAGGAACAGGCCGTTGATGAATCCAGAGAGAATTTCAACACGACCGTACCTAAAAACATAAAAAGGACCATGAATGACGACACTGCAAACATCAAGCACACTTCTGAATCTTCAATAGTTATCTATATTGTGATGATATAATTTTTTTGCACACTAGAGATTTTTGATACACAATCATTAGTAATGTGGATATGAAGACTAAGCAGGTAGAGACAAATAATCTAAGGTTCATAAAATTGCATCCCTTTACAATAATGAAGGCTTTAAAACCAATATTTATGTCATATCACCATATTACAATATCCAAAATTCCAGATATCTAGTCTCATATCGCCACATTGATATAATATTGACAAGTCACTCAGATATACCCAAAAACATGAAAAGACAATGAGTGAGGACTTTGAATACATCAGTATAGTAGTGGATTATCTGACAAAACACATTAAAAACAGAAAAAACGCACTTTTAAGCGCAGTGGGCCCTCAACATGCAGCTGACTTCTGAGTGTCTTCCCCCTAAAATATTCCAGTGTCTCCTATCAAAGCCCTTTCACGTGTTCTTGAGTGATCTTACCCATAGGAGAAGATCCTGGTGGCTTTCCAGCGGGTCATGAGAGCAGCAAAAAGGCCCAGGACCAAAGCGGAGCAGTCGAACAGCATGTGAAAACCGTCAGATATCAGGCCCAGACTGTTGGTCCAAACACCGTAGAACAGCTCCACAAATGTAAATGCCTAAAAAACACAGAGATCAACAATAGTCATTTTTATTTGTTGAGTTCAGATGGTGAGATGACAAGTCGAAATTAATTTTGCCCAGTGACAACAAACAAACAAACAAACAAATTAAACTAGAGGGAAGGCTGGACCCAACAGGTCCGTCTCTGATGAAAGACCAGTTGGGTCTGAAATATCAGTGACTATGTGTTTCTTGAATTAAAGTGAGGGGGATTTACAAGAACAGTGAGCTGAGATTTATTCATTAAATGACCATAATAGTTGAAATAAACTGCAAAGTTGTTAGGATTGTGGACCCCATGTAACAGTTTAGTGTACTAACAGACAGTATAAACTCATAACTGCAGTTCCTTTAAAGTGCCCTATGTCAAACTGCATCAATATAAGGACACCGTAGACTCAAGTAACCAAATTGACAAAAAACATGGAATAAGCATGAAATTCAAAGGTTGAGTATATGTGGTTCTAATCGTTTGCCTGCCTCACTGATAAATTATTTGCTTATTTTTATCAGTTGACTCTAAACAAAACTTACTTCAATCAAACCTCAATTTTGCATAATGAAACTTTGATTTACATAATGTTTGTGTCAAGACCATATTTTGTTTATTATTTTGTACTGTGATGTGGAATGCAGGAAATAGGATGCAAACGTATGTGTGTGCCATATGTGTTGTCATGGTAACTGGACACACAGAACTGAGTTCGCTCAGTGGTCAATATATTGAACAAACACGGGGGTCGCCTGAGGTGGACAGACACTGCACATATATCTGCCCTAATTAATTAAATACATTAGCTATACATCGGCTATAAAGTCATTTCACCAATGTCGATGCCCTTGAGTTAACTTTGTGAAGCAAAGACTCACATGGGATGGGAGACATTTGTGTCTCTCGGGTTTTTATTATGGCTATCTACTGTGTCACATCCCACCAAAACGATGTCTGCTGTGTGCGTAAACAATGGAACATAACATAATTTGAAAGAGATGTAGCTGAGACCCTGTTGTGTTATCCTCTCCATGATGCATCATAAAACTTCACAAAATCGATGTGATCGACTGCCGTGTGTTCCTCTGTTCTTGTCTCCACATGGTGTGCAACAGTACTTCTAATAATCTGCTGCTGTCCTTTGATGATTATGATATTCACATTTTTTTTCCAGAAATGTCCTTTTACATGATAAAAGCAAAAAAAAAAGATTTGGCAGTGTAGCAGAGACTGTTAAGGCTTAATGAGGTTCCCACAACACGACCAGAGATGACTTCATAAGGTTTCGGTGGAAAATCTGACAAATGTCAGACGTTCTACCTGGCAGCTTGTTATGTTTTATGTTTCCTGTCTGAGGTTGTGCATACCAAGTTTAGACAGAGGAAGTAGAAGATCTGCCTGGAGTCGTACTCCTCCAGGATCTGTTTCAGTGAATCTTTGATGAAACGTGGGAGGGACTGGGACGTGTGCTGGAGGGCGTCGCCCATGAAGTTGTAGAGTGGCGTTCCTTCAGGCGAGTAGCCCACCAAGGTGCCCTTCTGTCCTTTCTTGGATGGGGAGGAGAGAATACTGGAAGCTGCAGAGAGAGACAGGATGAAATCAGTGAGAATGTATTGGTTGGTGTAAGAAACACTGACACAAGGTTTAAATTAAAGCATCAACTTATAGTCTGACTTGGACAAAGAAATCAAAATTCATTCACACAGATGAAAGAAAAATCCCTGCTATAACACTTCATGTGTTGGTAATGTGTTCTTTGCATTCCTAGGTCCAATTTGTTGTTTGACTGTGAATTTTTTGAATAAGAGGCCAATATAGATGATGTGAATTTTTTGAATAAGAGGCCAATATAGATGATGCAATCTGCAAATTAACATAATGGAGGAAAATGTAAATCCTGAAAAATACCACGCCAGGTACTGGTGTCAGTTCCTCAAATAGCATCATTTTACACTGATGTTGGACTCACAAACCGGGTGAAATTCATCATAAAAGAAGCAGAGATATCTGTTTTTCCCACCACCAGCAGCTTCAATAGACTATAATGCAACATAATCATAACAGATGCTGTGCTTTAAGTAAAATGGCATGACTTTCTCTTGACTGGAAATTGTTTCTGTCTTGTTCTTCGATTATTGCTTTCTGTAAAAACCCAGCTGTTCTCAGCAGGATGACACAAGTCATTCTGGGAAATGGAGGAAATCACTAACAGAAGCAGGAAATGTAGAAGATGAGGCAGGTTGAGATGATGTGGGTAAAAAAAAAAAAGGTAAAACACAACATTTCAGCGCAAAGTAATTCCTTGAACACACTGAACATCACAGACTGGGAGTGTGAGAATATTGTAGGGGGCATTTTTCTTGCAAGATGATGACGGTTACATGATGATTTTCATCAGTAGCCACTGAGTCGCTGTCACTTACACATGATGAAGAAGATGGCGCTGACTAACACTCCTCCAGAGAGCACGTGCTCTGTGCTGTCCTGCTGCGGGGGTTTGCTCATGGAGCGCAGCTGGTCGGTCAGCGGGTGGGTCCAGAAGTTGGCCAGCAGCAGGGCGCTGAGGAAGAGCGAGATGGTGCCGTAGCGGGCGCACCTCGGCGTCTCCATCTTCGCGCTGCAGATGGACTCCACGTAAAACTCCAGGATCATCACCGAGAACACGATCATCCCGAAAGGCAGGATGAGGGACGACCATGACTCCACTTTGCTCTGAGGTAGAGGAACAGTAGAAACCCAGTCAGTAAAGAGTCAATATGAGCAACAACAACAAAGAGCCAACAACAATCCTACAAATCCTGAGAAATGATCCAAATCAGATCCAATCAAGGTAACAAACTGGCTTATTGCTGCTATAAGCAACACTAGCCACTTTCCCACAAGCACCTAAATAGCCTAAGTGTACATATACATTTCTCTTTCTGCCATGTGTCTGCTTACTTCTGTGGTAGCTGAGAGCACGATGACCCAGGGCAGCAGCACCATGGCAGAAACCAGGTTATCAAGGGCATAAAGGCGTTTGGCTCCTCCGATTTCCACCGATAATTTCCTCGAAGCGGTGTGGAAGCCGACCTTCAGGCAGAGGGACACCACCAGCAACACAACCCCACCCTAACGGGGAGACAGAGAAAGATAAGACAAAGAACAGATAAACAGATAAAAGCAAAGGCGGAAGGAAAAGGGTGATGCAACCACACAAATTCTGCCGCAGAGCAAATAAAACACATTTTTGTACCTCAGATAAAATGCATAACTGTGCATTGCTCACCTTGTGATCTGCAACCCCTAAAAATGCGATGGCAGTGTACAGGAAATGAGTGAGGGCACTGTCATGATGTCCCTCAGCTAGTTCAATGTCAGTCAAGGAAAAAAACTGTACCGAGAAAGAATACGATAATAAACAACAAAACACATTTGGCCCAAAAACAATGACAGTAACTTTAGCCGCTGCCCCTCACAGGAAGCAAAGGATACGGTGCTCTGCCATCTTCGCCATGAGATCATCATTGTCGAAGAGGAGGAGACAGATCACGGCGATGATGAAGAAGGCAGCACCTCTGGTCTGTAGGATTCAAACACACGGACATTTTTGAATGCCTCAGTTATATACAATATTTGCTATTTACTCTATCTCGATCATTGTTCCTGCTGACCAAACCATACACTCTCTTGAGCCAATCAAATCGCTTCAAAATGCACTCAGGTAATTTGATGGTAATTTGAATTATGCTGAACCTCATTAATGAATTGCAAACGTGTGGTTTTAAATAAACACAAAGTACCTGATTCTACACCTTCAGTTCACCAAGGTTATTATCTTACTGATTCACCAACATGGTATCTGCATTTAACTGGAGTATCTTGTCCATTGTAAATATTGTAAACAGTATATGTGCATGTGTGTGTAAGTCTTTTTTTTGGCAATCTCAAGTGGAGCTTACTGCTGCCATAATCTGATTACTGCTGCATTCAGTTAATCCCTTTTTTTCTGTCTTGTATGTTTTCTGTGTGTGACCTAATTTAACCCCCCTCAGGGACAAATAAATCTAAAGTTGGGATTAAAGACCAATTAGCCTGGGTAGTGTGAAATATTTCTATGAAAAATATTCCTAGAAGGTACATTTGTTAATTTAAGGCGAGAAAAAGAGTGAATTTTGGACTGTGGTTTCGACCAATAGTAAACTGTGTGATTGTGTGGCCTCTTACCTTCGATGGACCCCCTCCGGAGCTTGTGAACAGCACGCTGAGGAGAGCAACAACGACCACATCACTGTGCTCAAACAGCAACAACGTCCTGTAAAAGATGTGAGCAAGGCTTTGATCAACTCATCAAGACAACAACCAGTGATGCATGTGCTCACACACACTGTTAAAAATGCGTAAATACACTTATTAAGCTTTGGTGATCTTTAATTGCTATGTGACTTAACACATTCAAACATTTATGGTGATGTTGAGACATTTTACCTTAGAGGTCCACAGAGGGTGAGGCCAAAGAAACCCAACAGGGAAATGACACAGCTGATAACAGCATGTTTTAGTAACTTTATCCACTAGAGTGAAAAAAGAGACAGAATAAAATATTAATAATAGAGCAGGTTGTCCAAGTTTATGGTGCAAGGCTGCAGTGTCCATCATGAAAACAATTCAGCATCTTACATTTTATGCTATTATCTAACACATTCATTGAGAGCCACTTCTAATGAATGTTACTGTAAATTGACATTGAAAATTCAAAATCACATGCAGACAATAGGAAGATAATATGCAATGTCTGAGCGCTCAGGAACCATTTAACAAATATTAAAGTGTCCCTAAATCATTTATGAAGAATAGAAAAGTGCTCAACCAAGACATAACAGCCAGGGAGAACAGATGGAAACAATTGTTTTTCTCAATTAAGATAAAAGCATGATAATAGAAGAAATTCATCCAACCTGTCTTTTTGAGATGACTTTCCCAGAAGAGAAAGGCTTTTGAAAGAAAAGCAAAACAACAGCACTCCTGGCAGAGAAGAAGAATTGCTGTCAGTACTGTTGTCATCTTCTACAAATTGCTATTTTATATTCATGATACATATATTTGACTAGAGTATAGAGGTTCTCTGTCTTTTTTTTCCACAATAAACAGAATAACAATAAAAACAAAGTAAAAACATCAACAATAATATATTCCTTTGCTTGTAATTACAAAATTCTATAAAATACAAGAAATGAAACAGACATCAACAAAGTCTAAGATAATATAAACTTACCCTAATTTTAGTATGAAAATGAACTGAACAATGTGGACGACTTTGAGAATATCATACGATTCAAAGATCCCAAGAGCCTTGAGGACCTTGGAGATGAGCAGTAAAACTAAGTACCTGGTTAACCTGAAAAGGAGAAACACATAAAAATATTTCAGAGAGTAGATATGGGAGAAAGATGTGCATGGAATAAACAGTACAGTAAAATCATATTTTATCTGATTATAAACTTTTCAAAGACACTAGCCTCTCTGAAAATGACAAAGTGTACATAAATCGTGGGTTCTGTGGAAACAATTGAACAAATAATTTATAACAGGATGTGTCCCTTTTTACTTCCAGCATCCAGCTATTGTCATTTATTTTCCTACTAAATCTTAAGAGCTGGACTCCAACTCTCATGTTCATCCTGTATTCTAGACATACATAACCTTAAATAATAAATCCATTTTCAAACTGGAGGGAAAATGTATTTCATTGTAAGGAGGAATTAACTCATCTGTGACGTGATATTGCCAGTGTGCTGACAAATTCTTTAACTTTTGCCACATTTTGCATAAAACTGTGTGCATAATATTGAAAGCATTAACTGATATTAACTTATACTGGTGAATTAGACCACCATAATATGTCGTTTTTGAGTTCTGGTTTGATTTTGACTCAACGGTTACTCTTCCTGGCACTGAGATTTCTGGCTTTTCAAATTCAGTTCCTGGCCTGCACTCTGTTTTGGAAAAAGCCAAAAAATGTTGGACTTCAGTGCTACAAACGAGCAACTGGCATTTCTCAAGTCAAAAAGCAAAGGAAAAAGCAGTATTACTTTGCAAAGGGATATACAGTCTCTACACAAGAATTTTCTCATTGTTCTCTGATCAAATTAGGGAGGTCACTGTCAAATTATACACTCATCTATAACTAAGCTACTTCGAGTTACTGGACTGCAATTACACCTTCACATGTAGACCACAACTGCAGTAGTGAACATGTGAAGATTGGCTTAATCAGTATTGGATCACTTTCAATAAAAGTAATGTTGATGAATGGCCTGATTAAGAAGCATAGTTCTGACAAGACCTAGTAAAAGCCAACCTGTTTCATACGTCAACTTTTTTTGACTGAAAGAAGTGTAAAGTAGATTTGGACAGTAGGAAATGGATGATAAAAAATGACACCAGGATTCTGCTTTCACTCAGTAACTCTTGGTTTCCGTCCAGTGCTCGGTGTTAAAATAATTCCATATCCCAGCACCTGAACATCTTTTTTGTGTTATCTTTTGACTTTAAATCACGGAGTAAAGTAAGGTTACCTGGCAGGTTAATTTCAGTGTGACAACAATGTGATAACAGTTTCCTGACTGTCCTACTCTGACTCTAGAGACGATAATCTGTCGCTGGCAGAATACAAAATGGACAGACGATGGTTTCCTTACAAGAGTTTATGAGCATGGCTGCACATCAACTGAGGCATAAAGACATGTGGCCTGCTGACATGAAGCAAGACACTTTCAACATAAATCAAGTATCATCTGATGTTGGTTCAGGGGTGGCAAAGAGGGAAAATGAGGACATCCAGGGATATCCTTGATGTTTGTGACACTAGCATGATAGAAAACAATGAATCCAGGCATGAAATTCAAAGTTTTATCAAAACTGAAATAGCCAGAATAAACTAGAATAAACAATTATACACATATTTTTTCATGTGAAATGTTATGACTGACTTCAAAGCTCCTGAGCAAATGGCTAAAATTTGAGTGTTTATGTTGACAAGCTGCCAGGTAGTGTGTGTTTATGGCTAACTTGTACAGTAAGATAAATTTTCAGCTGTGGCGGGATCATAACATGGTATTATATTTCATGTGCACAAACCATAGTTTTTCTTTAGAGAGACAGATTACGTATATACATTATCTCCTGCACTGTCAGAATTGTTTTTGCACTCTGAAAAATGTATCTTGCCCCCAATAAAAAATGTTGAAATAACCACCAGCAATGACCAGAAATTAAGTAATCTCATCGCACTGGAAGTTGCTTTTTCTATTTTAACACTATTGGGCTCAATGACCTGTTACAATGGATTTTTAGCAGTGACGTGTCCAAGTGACACTAACTGGATTAGATGAAAGACTTACCTGGCATTAGGCACTTCGACCATGCCCAGTTTTCCACTAGAAAGCACGTTGCTACTGTATTTCTCATCCATTTTTACAGAATTCAGGACTTGATACTCCAAAACTTGGCAAGTTTAAGTCCAACCACTCTACAATTACATGTCCCGAATAGGCTTAACATGCCTGGTAAAGTGAGATTACCAGGGACGAACTTGAAGCGGCTCCATTCCAGTCTTCTTCACTTCACTGTCACAAAGAAACTCAATTTAAATATGTCTAGTTATCTTGAAAAATAAACCATACAAGCTAGCTATAAAACTTAGCTCGTAGCTTTACTAGCTTGTTATCCAGCAAGCCGCCTAGCATGCTAACGAAATTGTACCGGAGTTTGTCAGCCGGCACGAGCTCTGTCCGCGTCGCAAGTCATACTCGTGCGCGTAATCGCTTATTAAAACAAAGAAAATTTACATCTTATCTTTTGTCCGCCTATTTAATGTTGAAATGTAAACAATAATGTAGCCACGAAATGAAAGAAAAACATCCAAGCTGTTGAGGCCACACTTCCGGACACGGTAAACAGTCCACGTCACGAGAGTGTATTCGTGAACGTTCCCCTGCGCAGTTTGCGACATGCGCAAACATCAGGCTCCCACTCGAGGCCATGAGGTCACTGTAAAAACCAAGTGCTTACTGAACTGTGGCAAAAATGAGGACTGAGACAATAAAAGCCATATCTAGTGGGAATTACACCCATGTAGCTGTGCCATAACTTGAAATCTTTACTGTTTTGAGATGCAACATGAAAATTTCCCCTCTACATTCATTCTCTGAATATATTTTGGTTTATACTGCATCTCCTGCTCTTCCTCTGGATCATTGGAGCATCCCGGCCTGGATCTCCATCAGCTAGAGCTTCTCAGGGTTTCCTGGTTTCTTTTTCTTCTCTTTTCTTTTCAGCATGTTTCCCAAGTTATTCCATCCATTTCTATAGTGAAGAGTAATGTCCCTACAAAAATAAGCTTATGTGATATAGGGAGGACTGATGAACTTATTAGACTCCATATGTCATGTTGAATTCTATGGTTATTTGCTAGCATGTAGATGATGTTAACAGAGCAAAATAATTGTTATTGCTATTTGGATTTTTTTTGTCAAATGAGAAGGAAGCAATTATATGTTTGTGATAATAGCTTTATTAAACCAATTCAATGAGTCAAAGCTTGTATGTTTGTAAATTTGACCTTTATTTTGAAGAAAAACATAATATTTCAACTATATCTCATGGTGGTTTCTCCTGACAGAAAAGCAAAAATTATGTTCGGAAGAAGCTGATTTCTGCCATGAAGTCGTTACACGGACTGTCAGAGGGGTCCACACAGTGCGAGCAGGATTTTTTCATAATGTCCCTTAGTGTCCTCCTGTGAAACAGAGTCAGACAGGCAGCAAGTTGAAAGAGAACAGTATCTCTTGCACTGGCATCATGGCATGTATCAAAAAACAAGTCTGCAGATACATACAGCCATCTTAGAATATTATAATTCACTACTCATTCATCTTATCTTATTGAGGTAATGTAGATTTACCAATATGTCCTCTTGCAGGCCTCTTTTATACATGGCCTTGTACTCTTCGATGATCTTCTTCAAGTCCACCTCTGAACGGCTGACCAGCACCCTGATCAGGGTGTCCTCACATGTTCCATAGCCCTGTGAAGAGGAACCAGATTCTAAATAAACACCTAAATAAATAGCAAGCAAGAGTGCATGCAAAACTCTAAACTCTACAAGCTTCCTACATATTTGTTCGGATGTGTAAAAGTCCACCCCTCCCCACTTCCAAAAAAAACAAAAAACAAAAACAACAACAGCAACAACAACTAGTCATTCAATTGTGTGACAATTAGTTGATTAGTCATTCTCAAGGAAGGCTCATATTTAAAATACACCTGGCTGTCTTAATTATGGATGGCAACAAATTTTCTCTTACATTTAGAAAAAGCTGAAAGAGAAATGTAAAAGATCTTTCTGGACTGTTTCTGCCCTCAACACAGACCTGCAGCCTTGCTTTACTTTACAGTTTCTGTGTGAAAACAGATTTTAGATGAATGATGAAACTTTTAGGCAGCTTCGGCCTGAACTGTAGTAATATATGAGTTTCAGTTGTACAAAATCAAACTAAACATACACAAAAAATCAATGGGATGGACTCTTCTGGTCCATCCCTAATTATCTGTGTTGACATGAAGACAGACAGCACAGTGGATGACTTTACCTTCATAGCCAGATGAAGCTTCTCAGCAAAGAAAGCAGGCTTGCTCCAGGCACACTTCACTACACATCAGAGACATATAAACCACAAAAATTGAAAATGTAAAGAATATTTAAAATGATGTCAAACTACAGTAAAGAAGGTGCAGCAGCCATGTGACTCCTGTGCTGTCAGGAGCCAAGTCTTTTAACTTTAACTAATTGTTTTTGGAAGGTGCACTGAGGTGAGGACTGTTTAGGCTCAACAGATAAAAATGTGGAATAAACAGGGAATCGAGGAGAACCATGTAGACTCAAACATCAAATTTTTTTCCTGTCCGTTGAGTCCAACAAGTCTTCATCATCTTGCAGCAATGAGGACCATGTAAACTTCCAGTTTATATTGCTTGAATCTAAACTTTCCTTTGACCAACCCTCTGCAATTTTGCCAAGTGCACCTTTAAAAATCAACACTATGTAAATGTTTCTATTGGTCTGCCAACCCATCATAGTTCACTCCAAATAATTATCACTGGAAAAAAAATGTGCAGTTTATGTACCGAAAAACTTCTGTTTCTGCTCCAGCATTAGGCAAAACAACTCCTGTACATTTATTGTTCTGATTAAACAGACACTAAATCTGGTGACATCAACAAAGTAGTGATGATATCCTCCTCACCAATGCCAATGAGGCAGTCTTCAATGTCTCCCCGCAGCTCTAAGTCCAGGGCTTTAGGTAAGCTGACATCACTGATGCCGGCGTATTTCTGGAATGCTAGAAGATGAACACAAACACCATTTTTTGAATTCTTTAAAGTCTGCATAGATGTTAAACTTACATCATGCACAAATGACTGTGTAAACTATCAGTTTAAGAAAAATAAGATAACTTTGCAGCATTTTTGTGATTTATGATCGTTAGAAAATACAATTTTATGTCATACATATTTTTGAAGTAGCTTAAAATGAAGGCGTGGTCATGTGGCCAGAACATAGTAGGAAGAAGAGAAAGGTATAGTATGGTATGGTATGGTATCATATATATTTTATTCAGTGTCATGACTCATGCACCAAACGTGCCCAGCCCGCATGGGCTTATAAGACACTACATACTGAACAAAATAACAATCAGAAAGAAAGAACAAATTTAGATCTAGAAAAGAAATGTCCTCTTGATAAATAAAGACTACACAATATTAAAAAAAAATCAATTAAAAGCTACAAATATTTGATAATTTTATCCATATTGTTGTCATATTCTTTGAAATGATCATATTATGGATTTGATGTGCATAGAGTCTGTGAAGTCTGTTATATTAAAATTAGACTGGTTTTATCTCTGCACTGTCAGTGAACTGCTGGGTGTGTTCCTGTCTGAGTGTGGTTACACCTGTTTGTCCGGGTGTGTGTATTCACTTTAAATGACAGTTTTGTGTGTTTAAACCTCTGGTAATATGCTGATTCAGACTTTAACAAGTCTGCTCAGGGCAGCTGATACATTTATATTCACACAATTAAAGTAAGGCTCACTTTTGGAGAGCTGCGGACCACTCCGGGATGTGAGGATGTCAATGAAGGTGGAGACTTCAGTCCCTTTGGTGTTCTCTCCCGCCTCAAACAGAGCCTGCAGAACGATGCAAGAACACGCCATTACAAACTAACATGGTGCTCTTATGGTGTTTAAGTATCCAAGTCACAGTGTTGGTGAATTTCTGAATTCAGGTTCAGAATTGTGAAATTCTGACCAGTAATAGTGAAATGTTGAATGTTGGTAATAATAAGGGCAAATGCATTACCGCAGCGTCACTTTTGGCTAGATCCAGGTCCACTTCGTGGTCTTCATCTTTTTCAGCTTGCAGCATGGCCAGAAGGGCCGAAGTGAAGTCACCACTGGTCTCACGCTTAATCACTTCCTCCAGGTCCTCTTCATACTCTGAGGAAGAAATTCACCCATCAAACAAGAAAACAATCCCGGCACAAAGATAACACACTTTGGTGATTGTAGAAGTTATATCGGTTGTTTAGGTGCTTCACAGGTTTCACCTTGTTTAAACGCCTCTCTGAGCTGACATATCTCTCGGTTTGTTCTTGATGCAAGAACCTCCACCAGGACGTCTTCATCTGTGCCTAGACACTGTTGGGCAGAACATGGCTAATATTAACAGAATATAAAATTGTAGTACAAAGCATTAAGTGTCTTTGAAAAGCATCAAAACACCAAGACATGCTCCAAAGTCTGGTCTTATGGTGACCTGCTTTGTCTAAAAGACAACTGACTAAATGTAATAATCTGACTTGAAGGGAATTTCCACTGCAGAACACAAACACCACTGCTGTTTACCTTTGTGGCTTTTCTGATTAGGTAGGCATCAAACTGAGCAGGAGTCATGAGCAGAGCCAGAGCAGTGTCCTCCATGTGTGACCTCAGCGCTGACTTCAGGTCGTCGACCAGCGGCTGCAACAGGAAGACAGCAAACAGTGAGGAGCAGTTCATGCAGCCATCATGAATGCACGAGTCTACCACAGTTCACTATACTCATGATGAGTTTCCTTTCCAAGTTGAGTTACTAAGAGTTCTGCAGACAGTAGGGCTGCAAAAGAATAAAACAAGGAAATATGCAAAGAAAATAAGAAAATATGGATTATAGTGGCAACATTAAGTTAAAAAAACATGCTGAAATGCCATTTCACATGTATTCTTGATCTTGAAATGAAGTGCAAAACGAGAATTGAAATAGGCCTACGTTGATGTAATAATATTTGGCCTAATTGATGTTGCAAGTATGTAAATGCTAAAAGCACTATGTAGTGACATCAGAGGAGGGCTACTTGTCATTGCACATTTTGTTATTTCATACAATTTTGGTCAGGCTTCAGTATGATGCATGCTGATTGCTGAGCTTTATGACTGTGAATTTGATGACATTTCTGCATAGACAAAAATATCATGAATGTCACTGGATGTACGACTACATAAAATGTAACAGAGCAACTTTTATTTTCCAAGAGTTTTTGTCCGACCTCAACACTTTTCAATAAATGTAATAGACAGATAGATAGATAGATAGATAGATAGATAGATAAGATATGCATGCAAACTTTTCCGGTCCCGGCAATAACCTTTCATAAATAAAGATGTACCTTCCCAGTGGACGCCTCATAAACTCTTTTGATCTGCTGCCTCTGGTCATTGTTTCTGTTCACCAGAACTGTAATGATCACCTCCTCATTTACGCCTGTGAAGAGGAAATGTGTTTGTCACTGTTTGTCACTAGATCACAAGTCTATTTGACATCATCGCTGGTTTTGTCAGCTTTGTTATCAGGAACCAAAATAGAGTTTTGTGATATGAAATTTGTGCATCTGCAATTACGTGAATGATAAAAAGTCAAACCAACCGCTGACTATTTTCATGAATTTGTTATATATAAACATCAATCTAACAGCAATTAAAAAAAAAAAAGTTAAAGACAAAGTTAAACATACCTTTGGTCTTAATGGCTTCCTCAAGAGCCGCAGCATCACTGCTGGCACTGAAGTTCGGATATGGAGCGACTGTTCCATAATACTTGGGTTTCGGCTTACCCTTCACCTACGAGACAAGACAACAGCACAATAGTCGCAAGCAAACAAAGTCTGTGTTTTTTTGCAAATCCAGAAGATTTAAGTGCCACAGATGGCTTTCAGGTTTTAAGAGTAAAGATTTATGGCATTGCTGTATTTCATCAGGGAGCACATACAACTCTGTAGAGTGACAGGAAAGATGTAAGTAAGTGAGTAAGTAAGTAAATACATAAATAAGTAAGTTAATAACAATAATAATGGAGTTCTCTCCCTGTTGGTAACCTGATACTCACTGTGATGGTGTCTTCATCAGGGTCCCTGTCATGGATGACATTTTTGAAGAACTTCTTGAAGAATGACATCGTTGCTTTGCTTGAAATGCAAAATACACAGTTTAAGGAAGACAGAAGCTACAGATTAAAGAGATTATCTTCTGTCAGCAGGGCAGAAATGGAGCAGACATCACAAGTCAGAGTCACACCCAACAACATCAACCACCTCCAAATAAGGACTGTGGTAAAAGCATCAAACATGGAGCAGTAACCATTTTCCCTCATATCCAAAGATCAGAAAATCTCACCTGTTTTACCTGAAAGAGTCTTCAACCACAGTCTGTAGCACTCTGGTTTCAGTACTATTTAACACACCTTGCAGTGACTCCACCCATTCTCTGCTCAGATGATTAGGGACGGTTTAGTTTTACATTGTTCACATTGTTTTCCAACTGTGAAGGCTGGTCCTCCTCTCAAAGCCGACATTCCTGCAAGGTGACAATCAGAGACTCCTGTACCTCTGACTGGTTTTGCAACTATTGCAAGTTTAGAGTTGTGTTGCAATTTTTTTTTACTTGCTTCATACTTTAATAAAACAAAATGCGTGTTTTTGCATCAGCTGAAGACAGCTGTTTGCGTGGTAACCGAGGCAAGGTGATGTTTTCACAGCTGCATTGCTCACATGCCACTAGCTGTGTTCATCTAAACATCTGGCTGCTTCAGTCTGACACTTAAAGACCATGGCACTGTTGCTTTTGCATAATTGCGTGGCTGAACCTGACAATCTACATTTTTCTCTTGAGCAAACAGCAGACAAACACACTAGTGTCCAAGAATTCAAGAAGGGGCAGAAATGCAAGGAACCATCTCCACTAACAAATTCTGCTGTGATTTCTTTCCCTTTATTTATATATTTTATTATTTTTTGTTTTTCAGAGAAGGTACTTTTGAAAGCCCTCAGTCTTTTTTCTCACTTGACAAAAGTGTAAAGTTCTCTCTTCTTTCTGTGTTTTGTTCTTTGTGCAAGTGTGCAAATAGCTAAACCAAATTAACTATTATATTATTGTAATTATGCTAGAATGGAAGACACTGAAGCCGGGTGAGTTTAGGAAGATGATTCAGAGCAATTAGCGCTACAAAGATGTTATTAAAATATTTTAAACTTTATTCAGAGTCAGAATCTTAAGTAACAAAGTTGATGTTAATGTAAGGGATAAACAAAGGGTCTGAGCTACAGATGTGCAGATAATCAATAAAACAGACATTAGGCATTATTATAGATCATGTATATCTGCAACATATGAAAAAACTCAATGGTAGGTGGATCATTTTGGATGTAATAATGAGGCTAATATCTTCAGAAACTTTCATATCAAATTATAATGATTATTATAATAGCATGATATTGTGCCTACTTTATCATAAATATCACAGCCCATTTAAATTACAGATAATCTAATGTGTATCCATTCACTTATCATACCTACTTCCTGTTTCATTCACTGAATCAAAGAATGAATTAAGCTAACACTTCAGTAATTCCATTTACATATAAAATAATCTCTCGATTTTTCTTACTTGCAAGTTCCTTAAAGCACACGGTTTTTACCACACTGTACTGCAACAAACTATATAAAGCTTATCTATTCAAAAAATGACTTCTGGTCAAGTTCAGGCTGTTGTTGATCTAAATGAGGAAACCTTTTAATTTCTGGTGAAGGACTGATAAATGTCCTTGTGACTGAAACGCCACATTTTCCCATTTTTAACACCTTAGTTTACTTTCTTTTATATGTCTGTTGATCTATATGAATCCATCAATTGCAAATTAGAAGAAGGTTTCACAGGGGTTAACACAACCAGCAGGGATGTTAGCTGTCACTTTCTGACACCATTATCTTGGAGGCGGCCTTCCCCTCCCACGGCCTCGCCCCGGTCCTGGACCTGGTCCACCAGGCAGCGGTCCAGGTCCCCTTGGGCCTGGCGGCCGGTTCACCAGTCCTCGATCGTTGGGATTGGCCGATGACAGAGATACGTCTTTCTCCAGGTGAACACTCTTACCAGCTGACTTTGTTTTAGTTGGCTTTTCATCCTGCTCTGGTTTTTTTTCTGTTCAGGGAAAGGAAAAAATGAACAAACTGATACTTCACTGACTCAGCAGCAACAGAGTCACATCCTGGTGAGTCTCCATGCTCATGTTAGCTTTGAATTCAAAAGCTGGATTAACATGAGGCAAATTGTTAAAATCTATGGGGTCAAAATAGACAATGCGTTTTTTTCCTGTTTATCATATGAGATTAGGGGGAATTACTTTTTGTAACTATAGCAAAAAAAATTGATGAAATGAGATCAGGCTCCACTGATTGAGCTGCAGAGGATGATCTTAATACTGACCAGGCTCTGGTGGGGCAGGAGGGATGAGGGAGCGGTTAGGAAGCAGGTCCTCCAGGTCCTTCATGACCTGATTGGTGCTGTCTGTGTTGTTCCTCCGGTTCTTCTCCTCATCCCGAGCCTGAACAGAGGGAGAGAAGAGAGATGGAGAGAGGTAGAAAGTTTTGATCTGCCTTATATATATAGAGAGAGATATTTTTAATGCTGAGTACAAGACAATATTATTTTCTGACATGGAGATTTTTTATGGAAGTGTTTGAAGACTTTTCTCTGCTCTTTACTCACCATCTGCATCTTCTTCTTCAGCTCCATGTTGGAGTTCTGGTAGGCCTCAGACACCGAGTTCAGATAGTAGATGGCCAGCCTATGAGGAGAGATGTCTGAATTGTCTTGGTTGGACAGGGACAGGGACAAAGTAAGACTCTACGGGCAAACTATGAGATGTTGAGCATGTTTAAGAGCAGAAAAGAAATATATGTATGACCACGCATTTGTGTGTGTGTATGTGTGTGTATGTGTGTGTATGTGTGTGTGTGTGTGTGTGTGTCTACTCACACCATGAGCAGTACAGCTGGGATGATGAGGCCTGGGTTGGCTACGTAGCTGAAGAGTTTTCCCATAAAGGACGGCAGGTCCTGCTCTATAGTGTCAATGATCACGTCAAACATCTTGTTCTTCCCACTGCAGACAGCAAATACAATCAAATGACGCTCATTTCTCCATATGCTCACACTTTCTAATTGGCATAACCTTTTAAATCACCTCATAAAATACAATTGTACACAATGACCTTTGTATAATATGTTTTTAACTGTAACACACTGCATCTTCTTCAGTTCTACTTCTGATTCAAGTCTGTCATTTGTTTGGATTACCTTTTTGGATTTTATGGAAGAAACATGCTTATTTAAATCTTTTAAAAATGCAAAATTTATTTTTTCATAATAATTATTATTGTTATATTTATTATTATTACCTGAAAGGTCCACAGTCAAATGAAGGGGGCAGAGTCATGATGGTGTAGACGACAGGTAAAAGGCTGAGGAAGAGGATGAGCAGGAGCAGACCCATGTAAAAGTTGTTGGACTTGGAGGCCTTGAAGACTCTTTCATGGGGGACGTTGGTGGCCATCACTGCCCAGCACTGATAGTACATGGAGGTGAGGAGACGGAGCACATTTATGCCCACCAGCCCAGGGGCATAGAACGCACCCATCCTGAAACACACACACACACACACCCACACATAATATGACATGACGCAGTGTGTCACGGTGTGGTGTGATTTATTAGTGACTAAAAAGTGTCTCCAAGATACTCCAGAAGAAATGCTGAAAAAGAAAAGGTCCAAACCAGATCATTCCTTGATTGAAGACTAAGCCAAGAACATTGCCGCTGATATCAAACTCTCCATATGAAGGCTGCAAAGAAAACAGGGACAGTGGCTTCATTTTCACACAAACTGTGTTGATAATAAAGTTCAGCTCCAGCAAACTGATTTTAATGGCTCGGGGGGTTTTATTCTCAGTCTAACTAAACATCCTGTTTGATTCCGCTGGGAAGCAAAAATGATGTAAATGAAAAGCAACTGACTTACAAATCCCGCCTCCAGGTCCCAGCACCAGCAGTAGTTCAGGAAGCGGACGATGACGGCCCTGGCAAAGTCACCAATTAGGATGGTCAGGTACGTGACTTGGATGTCTGATACCGTCAGCTTCACAAACTCCTGGAACATGAGCGGCACAAATTAATGAAAGTTAAGTAAGATTGTGTTTTCTGAATGTTGATGCACAGAAAGGCTTTGGGCCAAGGAACTAATTAAATTTTGGTGGTGGTGATCCACAGCTGGGATTTGATCTGTTATTGGACATTTTTTTTCCACAGCTATGAAACTAAAGGAGACTTTCTTCTAAATCTTGAGGCTCAAGAAATGAATTTAACTGATATAATAATGATGCCATTTGGTGCAACAACAAGTTGGACAGTTGCCTTGCATTTGCACTTTCCAAGCGTTTATTTAAAAATCAATTGGCTCTCTGGTCATTGCTTTAAAACTATCAAAATGTAACATGATAGATAGATAGATAGATATACGTCAATGTTGAAGTATAAATCTATTTTTTTTTTAATTACTATTCCGACAAGGGTCTCCCAGCAGGGTCCTCTGATGACATCAGCAGGGTCCATGGGTGGCGGTGTGGCCAGGGAGTCATTGACCATGAGTGAAAAGTTAGCGTAGTACTCCTTCATGATCGCTTCAGAGGCGTTTCTAATGGACTCCTCCTCTTCCAGCTAAGAGGCACAAGCCAATGAGTGAGGTTACTAATGATAATCACTTCTATTGATATGTATAAACTACCTTCAAAATTACTCACACATGATCTCATTGGAGTTGAAGGTAGTTTGTTTTAAAGAAAATAAAGCCAAGCATCTTTTATGTAAAGACTTATGCAAAAGCTACATCTAATATGATTGCTTGACAGGTTTCAGCAAAACCACCATCATCTGTGGCAAATGTCAAACAATCAGATGACTGTTGGGAACGGGAGGGGTAACATACCTTGGTGTTGACCTCATCAAACAGGGCAAAGAGAAACGTGTAGAGGTTTCCCAGGAAGAGGGCAAAGATGCGCCCCAGCTGCCACTTGAGCGCGATGCGAGGATGGTAGTCTTCCAGCTCGGCGATGGTCTCAAACAGAGGAGGACAGACCAGGCCCAGGAGAGACATAATGATCTCCAACTAGGTTCAAATGAAAAATAACATCTTCACATTACAACAAATATAAACATTTGAGTCCAACTGACAACACATTATCTACTTTTTTAAAATGTAATTTGTATTGTTATAATAATGAAAGTTACATAGTCGTATGATAGGTTTGTTAATGGAGTTAATGGAGCCATCAGAGCAATCACAGTACTGCATTATTGACAGCCTTACTGCAGTTGCATAACCAGTAGCAGTGGTGGTTAGAGGCATTATAAACAAATTACACACTCATGACCTCTTGACCGTCATTACCTCGTTCTTCTCGTACCAGCTGAGATCGTCCCTGGTGGCGAACTCCTGAGATCTCTTCACCACGAAGTAGATGAGGTACCCGCTCCCGCCCAGGCTGCAGAGGATCATGACGTTGGCCAAGACTCTCAGAAACCTCCTCAGGTGGATGTTCTCATCCTTCTGGTTCTCCTGCTCATCCACAATGGACTCCTGTTCTTGACCAAAAAAAAGTTATAGAATTAATAAAATAAAACTTTTTTTTCCTACTGATTATGTTGTCAGGCCTAAGTATTAAACTACAGACCATTGCCTTTCACCTTAAAAAATTTGTGCCAGTTCTCTCCTACTTCCCCATCTATTTGATCCTGTATTGTTAAAAATAGGATGCTTTTCTTCATTGCTTGTAATCTATTATAAATTATTATTCAGTTTGGTATACATGCATTGCATATACCAAGATCAAAGGGCATTTGAATTTCCGATAGACACAAAATATTTTACCCTTTATGTACAGCACTGACTGTGTTGCTGCTATGTAGGTCAAAGGGAAACATGGTTAAGGCAAATCCCAGAGTGAAGTTTATCTAATGTCGTATTTGTTTGTTGTCTGCCCTGCAGTGATCGCAGAGGGAGAAATTCAAACAAACAAAAGATGCAAATAAAATTTAAGTTTGACCCACTTCCCTTCTCTCTTGGGAAATGACGCTCCTACACTTTGCTATTCCCCAAACAAAATACCTAACAGCACTCAGTGATCATGCTGAGAGGAGAGCTAACATGTCATTGAGAGGGTCTTTATTGTTTCCATGGTTACCTTGAAGCTGGTGGTGATGGAGGCGTACTTGTTATCGGCAGTCTCTGAATTGCCAATGAGGTAATCCCAGCTGGTGAACATCTTCCAGGCG
Source organism: Holocentrus rufus (assembly GCA_900302615.1). Lineage (NCBI taxonomy): Eukaryota > Metazoa > Chordata > Actinopteri > Holocentriformes > Holocentridae > Holocentrus > Holocentrus rufus. The sequence continues at coordinate 43,867 of OMLF01050107.1, forward strand.
AAGGTGAACTCCCCCTCCTCTCCATCTCCACCGCCAACATCTGCATTCTTCGCCATTCTAAAGCACAAAAACAGATCAAATGAAAGTCATGAAGGACACAAACACAATGTCGGACATGAAAATCAGGTGGGTGATAAACTTTTTATTTAAAATTGCATGACAGTAGATATCCATAAAAGGCGCCAATATGAAAAGTGGTCGAAGCAAAGAGCATGATGATGATGCTGTTGCAGACTCACGTGCGGATCACAATCATCAGGCTGTAGCCAAAGGTGCCGATCCCCACCATGAGGTAAGACAAGGGCAGCCTGAACTTCAGCAAGCCAATAGTCTTCTGGTTGTTGTAATATCCATAGAAAAGGACAGAATATTTGCAGTATCCCTGAGACAAAAAAATATATAAATCAGTATAAATCAGATATATTTGAATAGGAATGTTTTAGGCTGCATGACATTCATATTTAACTCACATTAAAGTCCATGAGGACAGAGTAGTCCTGAGCGGTGGGCTGTTCAGGTCTGGGGACAGTTTTTCTAGGAATGGACCCATATGGAAGTCCCATAAGAACCTGGAAAATTAAATTAAATTAAACCTTTCCCCAGGGGAATCATTAAAGTTTCATCTCCTATTTTAACAAATGCAATCATAATATGTTGTGTGTTTTTTTAAGAGGAATCATTTTATAAGTCAAAAGAGTGAGACAGGCATTTCACCTCTGGGATGACTACTAGTCCAAAGGTGAAACCAAACAGGACAAGGTTCATGCCATACATCCAGCGGAGAAAGATAAAGTAAGATGCCACAGATGAGCCAAAGTGACCTGTGGACAGGAACAAGATGTAAGGTACAACATTTGTCCACTAGGAGGTGCTGTTCAGACACATGCAAACCAGAGCTGTTTGTGAACACAACTTACTTTCCACCTCTTTTATCTTCCGCTCCCAGGGGATACAAGCTGTTCTGAAATTCTCAAAATCCCTTTGGAACTTGATCCATTTCTGAGATTAAAAAGAGGCCCAAAAAATGAAGATTAAAAAAAAGAAACAAGCAAAAAACAGAGAAAAGATACTCAATGTCCTTTGATTCTAACCTTTGTCATCATCACTTTGTAGGCATACCACTTCCTGCCTTTTCCTTTGCCCAGAGCTCCTTCAAACTTATCCACAAACTGCTGAGCCTCCCTGAGAAGAGACGACGGTAGCATGTGAGACAAGTCCAATGTGATTTAAAATGGGATGGATTTATGCTGCACCCACATATATGATCAAAAGTAACAATGCAGATCCTGGATCACATTTGGTTCTCAAGTCAAAATAAATATGATTGTCACTTTGCTGATTTCAGGGAACCTATCAACACCAACTCTTGACAATGAAAGGAACTCTTTTGATAAAGTACCAAATAAAATCCATTTTACGTTTTCATAAGAGTGATGTTTTCAAATCTTATCATGTAGTGACTAACTTTAGGAGATGTGCATACTCATAAGTGGTGTTTTTTTTTTTTTTGGTGGTGGTGGCTATTTAAAACACACTCCAAGTGATTTGAATGGACTTCTGCAACCATGCATATAGACTGATAAAAAGCAAAAAATAATTTGTATTTTGTATTTGGTTCATTTGAAGACTTCTAATGTAAACCTGGGTTGAGGCTACCAACTTTTGTCCTGAGCCAGCAAATGGGTTAAAAAAAAGGTTACTTGAGGTGTGTGAGCCTCCTCTTCATCCTCCATGGCTTGTTCCTCATGTTGGCGATCAGTTTCTTCTTCTCCTCCACCTCCTCCATCAGCCGGGCCATCTCTCCCTCTGACATGGAGTCCTCCTCCTCCTTGTTAGAGTCTGAGTTGGAATCAGATGAACTGGAGGGGAGAAGAGGATGAAGCAAAGGGGGGAAGAAAGGGTGGGGCAGTGGATTTGTTAAGGTGTCACGTGTCAGATGAGGCGCGATGTATTTCATAAACTTCTCATGTTACACCGGACTAGCACACTGCTTATTCCTCTGCAGCTGCACCTGCACAGAATGTTTGAATGAACACAGCTATCAAATGTATGGAAGTGTGTATAATCTGCTGTTGCACTGCCACTTTCCATAGTATGCAAGGCCCATGTTGTCCTTGAGTGTTATGTGCATTGGTATGTATGTACAATGTCACATCAATATTTTTCCCCCCTGATGGCAAGTCAGGCCTCATGTGGGTGGTCTTGGTCAATCCATCCGTCAACCCGTGCAACACTTTACTCCAAAGGAGCAAATCGCTGTGAAATTTGATGAGCACATCTTTGCTCCACAGAGGATGAATCCTATCAAATTTGGTGACATCATGACCTTTTCTCTAGCTCCACTCTCAGGCCAGAGTGTTACATTTGGACACAAGACATCACTAATTAGTGAGTGCATCCATCAAAGGCAGACTCCTTTTTTATTTTTATGACCCATTGCCTTTAATCTAGTGCCACTCAGGCCAAAATGTCAGATTTGTTGTCTCAAAATCTATTGGACGGATTGCTGTGAAATTTGGAAAGCAGATGCATGCTACCCAGAGGATGAAGCCTGTCAGCTTTGATGACCTCATGACCTTTCCTCCAGCTCCACCCTCAGCTCAAAATGCACAAATCCCACTCTCCTACTAATTGCATTCCCCCAAAATGCACCAAGCTAGCAGGGCACCAGCGGCACTTTACCTGCCACCCTTCTTCTTCTTCTTCTTGTCCTTGTCATCACCCTTGTCTTTCCCCTTGGCGTCTCCTTTCTTGTTCTTGCTGTTCTCCTCCTCTTTTTGCTTCTTTCCACCTTTCCTCTTTCCCTTGCCTCCTTTCTCCTCCTCGCTGTCCTCGTCGCTGTCCTGAGCCTTGCCTCCTTTCTTCTTCTTGGCGGCTGCTCCTCGCCTCCTCTTTGGGGCGTTGTCCTCGCTGTCATCGTCATCGTCATCGCCACCACGTGACTTGGCAGGCTTCTTTTTATTTGCTCCCCTTCGTCCCCTGGGGGCCTCGTCTTCCTCCTCATCCTCGTCCTCATCGTCGCTGGCTGCTTTTTTGCCCCTGCCTCTTCCCTTTGCACCTCCTCTTCCACCTGCCTGCCTCCTGTTTGCTCTCCTCTGAGCGACACCATCTATTTGCACACACACATACACACACACACATATGCGCACACACACACACACACACACACACGTATACAAATAAATGCATGCATATACCAACACGTACACCCCAAATCTGGTTTTCTGAAAGTTAAAATGGACACTCTACACTACTTACCTGTTTCAAATACATGAAATTGAAATAACATCAAACACTGTGTGTGATTGGCTTGTTGAATATTCACTCACCGTCACTGTCACTTACTTCCCCGTCTATCTCTATCCCAACTGAGGAAGAGCACACAAACAAGACAACACACTTATCAAATGTTCAACCAGGCCAACAGACCATGAACACATGAAGAGTTTGTTTGCAAAAACATATATCTGCAACTGTATTCATTTCTATAAACCATGTTTTGTTTTGTTTTTTTACAGTTAACAACAAAAAAAAAATCATGCCCTTAAGATAATGTTTAGATGATATTGGCTTTTGCAACAATATTTTTGATTTTTGATTCAGAAAGTACATTAGGCTAAGCAATACATTGAACATTCTTTATTTTATTTATTTATTTTTAAGGGAAGGCATTATCTGTTTTTGTAAATGAAGTCTTGCATTGCATCTCAAAGCCACAAATTATAATTCTGTTCTCTACAATCAAATATCAAACACCACAAGTTCACTGGTAGTGAAAAAACTTTTTCACTTTTGCAAAATGAAAAACTAAATAAATAAATGACATATGCCATGCAGATCATAATAAATTAAACACTAATTCCCCTCCATGCTACTGAACTCACCATCCTCCATTTTAGCCACATCACTTTTTCTGGGCATGATGGAAATTGGGTGTAAAGCCTCTGCTCTCTGCCTGCTGTCCTTGTTGTGTTCAGCGCCGGTGGTCGGTACGTCCCGTGTCCTCCCCAGGTTCACTCAGATCTACTCGGCTCGCCGCCAACACCCAACTCAGGTATCTAACAATCCCGTCACCATGACAACTACTTGATGTGACCTGCTCTCTACAGGTGTCTCTAAACAAGGGCTGTAGATTGCTGAAAAAAAAAAAGATTATTGTACCTCAATTATGCAAGAGAGAGGTGTCACTCTCCTCAAGCCAATATGTATATTTCAGCTAAAGATAAAACATACAGAAGTCCCACAATGCCACTGTGGTTCTCTGAAAAACCCACATCATGATCAAACAAGTCTTTAAAGGTGACCAGAAGAAAAACAGTATGCAATGTGGATCTATCCAGTCATTATTTTTGCTTGTTTTATCCTGACGAACCACATCAGCTAAACGGTCAGAGACACTCTCACTCGTCTGGTTACTGGAAACCACACATCACAAGACGAGACGCCCTTAAGATTTAATGAAGGCTTAGGTTTCTTTGTGGAAGGCGCGTTAGGCAAACAGCTTATACACAAAATAGACATGGCTTGTACAATATTTTGATGCATTAAATGAAACCCCCTATGGAACAGCCACTAAAAATAGTGCAAAGACTGAAAACATTTTCCTGTATGTTGTTTTAAAAACTGCACCGAAGAAGGTAATGAGGTAAACACCTCAGAGCCCCATTGAATAATAGAGTAGAGCTCATTTTCCACCATTACACAGTCATCGGCTCCAGCAAGTGATGCATCGGTCACACCTGTTCACACTTTTGTTGGCATGGCCCAGGTGGAGTTGACACATTTGTTGTAGTCCTGCTTGCCGGCAAAGAGAAATTGAACACAAATAAATTACCTGTTAATTTGAGAATGTGTACACTGCAACGTGATGTATGATATCTACAGTTGTACTTATTCTTTCGTGAGAGTAAAAATCTTACTAGTAGGCCAATGCATAAGCAGCACTGGATTTTGTGACAACATTTTGGATTTGGGATTCAGACAATACTGGTTACATATAACAATCAGTTCATTTTTACAAGAATGGCAATCTGTTTTTTGCAAATTAACTAATATCTTTTCATAAACAGGGTTGTCATCATTGAATAAAGAGCTACACATTGCATTGGAACACTATATTTTTCTCAAAATGACAAACTACAAACCGAAGAGGATGACCTGGTTGTTCCAAGGTAGATAAATGGTTGAGAGACCAACAGAGAGAGAGAGAAGTGGATAATATAGTCCCTATGGGTCTAATTGAATTGTGAAAATCAAATTTAGACCAGAGTCATTACATATGACCTTTGAAACATAAACACACACATATAAACAGTTGCTGCTGTTGACATTTGTAGGGCAGAGCTAGCCCGATGTATGATTTGTTATATTTCCTTTTTCTTTTACCTGACTGCACCTTATTCTCTTCCAGGGTGTGTTTCACCTCAAATTTGGCCACATCTTTGGTCCTCACACCAATTTCTAAACACCTTCATCACTCAAAACCTGCCATGTTTCTGAACTGTTTCTGAATCAATATTGCATGCATGATCATTATGAAATATGCATGAGCGATTAAAGGTTAATGCATCTTGTCCAGAGAGTGCTGTAATATTACTTCATCTCTGATAGAAGAGAAATGCATGTACTATATAAAGAGTAAAAATAGAACAGACTTAAATATTACTAATTTCAGTGTAGCCCTTTAAAAATGTATTAAAATGCCTGTTACAACTTTGTCAGAATTACTTTATTTAATGTCTATTTAAGATGTTAATCATTTACTTTTGCATTTTTAAGTAATCATAATGTTCACACAATGCTCACTGCACACTGTTTTACAGTTCAATAAAGTTATCTGTGACACTTAATATGACATTTGAAAGATGTTTTATCTTTCTTTTTCTTCAAGTGTTTAATATTGTTAGACCACAAATGACAACACAGTAAATTTAAGATGTTTACATGCATCTTTGCGTTGTGTGTCTCTAATGCCACCCAGTGGTGTTCAGTAAACAGCAAGTGATTGCTGTTCACCCGCCGGACTTTATTTAATTCAGCTCAAAGTTTTAAAACAGAAGAAAAGCAAAATGAACACGTAGAAGATCTGAGATTAAAGGTTTAAAAATAGACACAAGGAAATCACTACAAGACAAAAACAGAATAAAGACATACATTACATTTAAAGGACAACTTGTTATATTGGTATGTACAGGATAAAGTTATCTGACAGTTCAGTTTGTGACACAATGTAGGCTATAAAGGACTTAGTGTAGCATTCTTCAGGCAGTTTGTTCTGGCCTTGAAACATGTCAGTTCATTGCTGTTCCTCAGCAGCCTGTGTGTACAGTCTGATCTGTTTGATAGAAGCATGTCATCCATGTCCTTCACCAGCTGCACTGCTGAATGCTCTCTCTTCTGCTGCCTGCTTCTTCTTGCAGCTAACGAGGTCTGCACAGGAGGCACGGCCTGACCAGGGTGACCAGATCATCCAGGCCACAACTGGCTCAGACAGTCAGGAGGTGCAGCTGTTTTTAAGCTTTTCTTGCTGAAGGCTCAAGGTGGATGTTGCAGAGATTTGCTGTCGCCCACTTGACTCAGAAGTTCTTCAGTCCAATCCATTTGGCGATTTTATTGGAAGATTTGACAATTCATTTTTACTTTTATTAATTCAGTTATCCTGGCAATTGGAAAATGCATTTGGTTTTAATATTGTTAGACCATGTTAATCAAAGCAATCATAATCAATCATAATTAAATGAAACAGAGTCATACAAGTTTATTGGAGCATTAGCCTGCATTAACAGTTTAATTGCTGACAAATCTGTTGCTGTTGGTCACTTTGATCATTGATGCCATATGTTGTTGTGGAAGTGCAATGGACACTGTCTTAAAATCAAAAACCAATGCTTGGCTCAAACTTCACAGTCATGGATCAGCCCTTTAAGATTTGTATCTAGGTGGAGGATACACATCTAGGTGGTGACCTCCTTGAAAGAGTGGAGCAGGTTGAGGTGAGTCCCTGGAGAAGAATATTCTCATCCCCACTGAGCAGCATGTTGTTGGATGTTGGGTGCTGTTGGAAGCCCACTATGTAAAGTACAAAAGTTGTGCTATTTGACCATTTTGAGAGCCTTCAGTTATCCTACTTTTAGTTCCTGTAATGCAACATATGCAATAATCTATACTTAGTTGCAGTGTGTGATGTGGATTTATGTATTCTATGTGTTGATGAATAAGTACATTCTGAGATATATATAAGAGGCAAAAGGGACTTGAATTCTATACTTTATTCTTGAATTCTATAGTTTTACATAGTTCATTTTATGTACATACAATTCATTCTGTATCATTGGTAGGAAGATTATGCGCACGGCAGTATATAAATAGAAATGGTTTGTACAAACTTGCATAACTAACGGGTACAAAAACAAAACGTACAGATTAAGCAGCCAGACCAAAATGAACATTAACAGAAAATAATTATTTAATTTACAAACCACTTGTTCAGGTCTCACTACGTTACTGCTGCACATAACCACTTAGTCTCACACAATACCCAGAAACTGTCCGTCCACTGTCCATCAGAAAAGCAACACTTGTGTTTGATACACAGTATGTAACAACCCCAACGTAAGATACAACTCGTTAAAAAATATATATAGAAAAAGCAAACATTCATTAAGGAAGTAGAAGATTAATATTAGTGGAGCTAACCCTTCCAAAGGCAAAAATTAATACAAGTTTAGGCTAATTGTCATACAACAACCCATAACATCCTTACCATCTTCATAAAAACAAAGTACACACACACAAAAAAGGATAAAATAACAAGAATGTCCTCAAAATAGTCAGGTGACATGTTTTGTCACTTAACTTCAGTGGATGGTTCAAAGGTCATTGACCCAAGTGGCAGGAAGTCAACAGGCATAGCTCCTGCCATCCAGATTCCTGGGTACAAAGCGCGTCACAGCATTTAGCCCTAGATCCACAGGGGAGGAAAAATCTAAGCTGTCAACCTGCGCTGTGCTTCTAGTGCCATACACACAGCAGGAAGAAAGAAAGAGCGAGCCAGCAACAAAAGACTGGCATCAGTTTTTTCATCACATTGACTGAGCCGCGTGTTTTGGGGGGAGGTGGTTGGGAAGGAGGGGGGTAAGATCCCAGCAGCACCGAGAAGCTTTTCACGTTGGTAACACACACAGACTCCATGAGCAAACCGGGACACAAGAGTCTGGTAAGTCAGCCAGGTTAAACTGAACCGTTGACCCCACCCTGTCAATTCAGAGGAGGGGAGAAAAAACAAAACAAAACAAAAAAACAAGACATCCATACTTCTACTCATGCCAGCAGAGTGCAGTCACTGCTGGAGTCCCCCCTTCCTTATACACGCACATTTTTTTAAATCATCTGCCAACACTGTAAATGTTTTTAGTTCAGACAAAAATGGAAATGAAAGGGAAAAATCTAAAAAAAAAAAAAAAAATAGTCCTTCAAAACGCACGCTGGGCTCAAGTCAATTTTTAAAGCCAATCAGTTCAGTCAAACCAAGAGTCTGATTTTCATATTCTCTGGATCTTGTCAGCAACAACCACAGGGTTCTCTTTGCGGATCTTCGCTGCAGCCTCGGCTTTGTAGTCGTATGGGCAGTTGTGCTTATCTGAGTAACGGTGAAGGAAACAGAACATATTCCCACAGCGGCAGTCAAAACCTGAAATACCACAGCAAAAGGCAGACTGAGTCAGACGAACAACATGTGCACACACAGGCACAACATCTTGAACCTAGATGCTCTGTGCACAGTACATCAACATCTTCAATGTCTTACAGAGAAATGTATCAACAAATGCCATTATGGCATAATGGTCACTGGGACAAGCAATGCTCACCTGCAAGGCCAATCTTTTTGCGGCACATAAAGCAGCGGTTCTTCTTCGGTTTAGGGGGCTGAGGGGTTTTGGATTCATCACTGTCAGCAGTGCTGGGTTGGGACGTTGAAGCTGTAGGCTGAGTGACCACTGGAGACAATTATATATATAAAAAAAAAAGACAATTCAGTAATAATTTCCTTAGCTGCAATCCTACACTCAACAACAAAGAGTATATTTATGATACCCACCAGGCTCTGTGAGCTCTACTTTGCTTGCTGATGCTCCTTTCTCCTCATTACTGATGCTCATCTCTGCCATTTGTTGGGTTACAGAAAGGGACGATGAAACTCCACTGTCAGTGATGAGGACAAAAAAACAAAATACATTACAAAAAGGCAAATTAAATTTGGGCTGGAGGGGTGGGTGCTGGCTGCATAGTTGATATGAATGAAAAATGGAATACTATTAACCTGTTTTTGCACTCGCTGCATGGGTATTGGCGAGTGCAAAGGAGTGTTATTGCACGACCGGTATTGTGGAGAAAATGGCCGTATCCGTGAACATAAAAAGCGCTGTGTTTATGATGGTTTGTGTTTTAGAGAGAGAGGGGCTGTCTCAAACCTGTCTCAAGTGTTGGTTACATACTGGTGGGAGGTAGGGAGGGGGCTAACTTTGGAAAAATAAACCATTTGGGCGGGCCGCCCATATAAACTCTATGTATGGGAAACACTGCATGGGATCACTGTTTCACATGCAGACATTTGCCTCTAAAGAGCAATGCAAGAAACAAGCCAAAAGCAGCAAGACTGAAACAAACACACACAAAAAAATTAATGACCACTTCAAATGGACTTCATCCAAAGATTTAGTCCACTGTCATGTATATCTGAGTGAGCAGTGACTGGCAAATCACTTCACTACAACTCAAAGTAAATCCTGTCAGCAGAGGTGAGCAGTACAGTGGAAAGGCAGTCTAACCTTTACAGAAAAGCTTTTATTTGCCTAATTGCTGTGCCAGGGACAGCAGAAATAGAATATAAGGACCAAATGTGAGCTCAACTAATAGAGTGTTTCCATAGCAAACTGTGTGGGCTATCAATTACTGATACATGTTTTACTAACTGGTTACTAACTACAACTATTATCCAGATAATCATTACCATTACAAGTATTATTTTTGTATATGTTATACTGTGCATTTATCATCATTCCTCTTATAATTTATTATTTTTATCTACCATTTGCATACTTGTATTACCTTTGGCACATTTATGATTGCATTGCACACTTTACTTCTGTTACAATTATTTTTATTTTTTTTTTACTCTGTAGCTTTACCTTTGTTAAGTATGCTATACCTCTTTCTTACTGTATGTTGAGCAACGAGTACTGCAACAAATCAATTTCCCTGCGGGGATCAATAAAGTTTTCTGAATCTGAATCTATAAACTACAGATAAGCAACTACATATGGCACCAGACCCCCCACTGGTGTCAGTGGACAGGTTATAAACCTCCTTGCAAATTCTCTCACACAAACACACACTCCAGTGGTGTGCACAAATACAAATCCAAGCAGTATAGATGCAAGACAGCATTGCTGCAGGAAAAACGTCCTTGGGGAAACACTGGTATGAAGACCTGGCATAAAAAAGGCACATTTTTTTCTTGCCCTCTATGAGGGTTTGAGTCAGGGGGTGTCGTACTGTTTGGTCTGCTGTGCCCTGTAGGCCTGTAAAGCCCTTTGAGACTGTAAACAGTGATTTGGCACTCTAAATAAACGTGAACTATGTAAGCGAACATGTCTACTGCAGGGTATGATGACACTGGCACAGATCCTCACCTGGCAGCTTGAGCATAAATAGCCTCAACTTCTGCATTGACCATAGCAGTCACCTCTGCAGCCACGACAGCATCGTTCAAGGCCTCTAATCTCTGGATGGCAGAAGCCTCTGCTGTACTGCCACTAGACACACTGCTTCCACCTGAAAGAGACAATTTTGGACCAATTTAAGACCAAGACGGGTACAGAGATATTCTAGGGAAGTTTGTATATAAACTCTACAGGAGTGGATGAGAGAGGGGCACAAACAAAAACAAAAATGCATGACAAGCATAGTTGATCCTACCAACTGCACTCAAGGAACTGACTCCTCCATTGTTCTGTCTCGATAGGTGCTCCTTGTGGCAGACTGAGCACATGCCATTGGTCCTGGGGTTGCCATAAAAACCACAGCCAGTAGGACAAAGCATGGGAACTGGGCTCTGATTGGTCTCCTGGGCCATGATGTCGCCTGCTGCCCGGTGAACTGACCTGAAGAGCCAAACAGAGAAGCACTTTGAGTGACCAACGCATGATTAAACATAGGAATAAACCAGACCTAAAGAAGTGATAAAAAAAACTATCAAAGGTTAGCAAGTGAAGAAAACATGCACTAAGTGAAAGCATCCATAGAAGCCCATTCAACCGCAAACTGAATGCCTTGCGGTTCCTTGTTCAAAACTATTCCGTTTGAAGATCATAGATGCTCTACACAACACTGAAACTGTGGCCCAAACAGCATGAGTATTACATAATTCACAGGACAGTATGCCTTTGGGGAGCCTCGCTGCCTCACTAAATTACACTGATTTCAGGGTTACCTCAGCTGAACTCACTCATCCTTAACTCTGCATCATGAGGCAGCAATTATTAAAGGGTGTCACAGCAGTTCACCGCCTATCATTCACAGGCTTCATCAACACATGCCTGTGTACGATCAGCTGATGATCTCTTGGTGTCATCAACACAAATTCACTGCTCTCAGGTTGTCTAACAACACAAGTGTCTTGAAATCTGCTGCTAGCGTTGTGCTGACAGCTGACAATGAATCCTAAAGCAATACATAGATTAATCAATTAGTCACCAGAAAACTGATTATAATTTTGATAATCAAGGACTTTGTTTATCAAGTAAAACCTCAAACACTTGGTGATTACAGGTTAATTACAACTAGCAAAATCTGCTTACTTTTCTCCATTCATAACAAATTAATACAGTGGGGTTGGTTGTTTGTTGCTGGACAGACTAGGGAACTTCTGCTAACTTCCCATGAGCACTTGTCTGACTGATTAACTGAAAAACTGACAGATTAGCCTAATCTACATACAATAATAAAAAACAATCACTGTTTGCAGCCACACTCACAATCTAATCACCACTCCAAAGAGCTAAATCTGCCAGTGCACTTAGTACTATGATTATCACTTAGTACTACTATTGCTGCAGGAATATGAAGGACAACCCATGGTTAGGCCATGGCAAGTCACTAACTTAATTCTATGAAATGGGGGAGTTCACACATAATAGTTAAAAATCAATATTATACATCAACTTTCTGGTGAAGTGTTTCAGACGTTTCCCTTCCCAGAAAGTCACCACACTACTGCAATCTGCACTTTCACGTGTAATCCTGCTGACTGCGGTGTGCTGTAATGCCCCAACCTCACATGGACAAGGGTATTGCTTTCCCTTGTCACAAGAGTGCAATGTGACACAGTCCTATCAAAGGCACAAAAGCTTACCGGCCAGCACAACATGGCACAGTACAGTGTGAACACGGTTCACAGCTTACAGGCAACCCTGAGAATGTTTGGCGAGTTACTTCACAAAAACTGAAAACAGAACCGGATGGTGCACCGAGTCGGACAGGTTTATTCTTGCTAGACAAGCCAAACCAAACTCTTTCACTGATAACAGTTTGTATCGTTGCTTTAAGCATGCTAATACTCAGTGTCATCGCTCATTTTGGCTGGATAACATTAGCTTCGGGCCGTACTTATCACCACCAACCCCAGCACTAGCCCCGTTACGCGAAACACAGATGGTTGTAGCGGTCATCTCAGTCATCTTTCCTCAACCCAGCTGCAGTCCTCGAATACCTTGACAAACAAACGAACCAGAGTTTCACGACTACTGTAACTTAAATCCACTGAGTCATGCTAGCGAGCTAGCGCTAATGCTAGTTTACTGTTACCATATCACTCCAAAACACTGACTGATACCAGGTAGGAAGGACAGCATCATGAAACAAAAAGAAATGGCAAAGCCTCGACATATTAGTCAATAACGCGTACGATTATGCCATTTAACTCGCTCCCCACATTTACCTAGCTAACTAGTAGTTACCAGTGAAGCTCAGTATGCTGACGTTAGCCTGCTAATGTTAGCATGTTAGCTTGGTTGAACAGCAGTCATATGCATTGCATTTGCTTTGTCTATTCTTTGTTTTTGCTCCCATCAGCGACCAACTAGTTAGCCTAACGATAACAAATACGAAAGGCCTTGAAAACCTTTATTTAAAAAAGTGTGCGTGTATCGTAGAACCGAAACACTGATATCAAAAAGTTAGCTGCTGTCCGAATTTTGATAAAACATAACAGTTAACGTTACCGTTAACTTGCAAGTCCATCCAGGCTAAAAAATACTGATTGGATAAAAGACTACACAACGTTAACTTTCCCAACACTTTTGTACTAAGTCAGAAAAGAGATTTATCTGGGACGGAAACCTTACGGTTACGTTAGCAAACACCCTTTAAAACAAGATGTAACAGGTTAATTGACCATAACCGTGGAGTCAGGAGAAACAATTTCTGGCGACACGTGTTAACTAAAGGGAACATTATCCAAGCTAACCAGTGATAACTTGGGCTGAAGAGTCACCTGTAAAGTGCAGCTACTAAATTCAGTTTCAGTCAGCATTCTTATACCAAATCCCACCGCCGTTTTGCTACCAAATAACTGTTAACTGTAACTCACCGTCTGTATCAGAGTCGTTAGCTTTCGCCGAAACTTCGATAGCTAACGGAGCAGCTAACCCTCCTCTCTCTTTGCCTGTGTGTTTGATGTAATGCGCCCTGTCTATTACCGGGGCAGCAGCAGACCCTGGCAGCCGACGTCACGGAAAAAGCGAATCTCCTATTGGTAAAGAGGAAGTTTGGGCCGGAGCCACCAAAGATTTATTTACAAAACATAACACATGCCATTTAAATGAAATAGACTAATCAGGTCGAAGTTATGTCCTTTTATAAGATCTGTTATTTAAAAGGGAGGAATCTCAAAAAGATTGTGCATCAAGCGTCAGAGAGAGGAAAACCTTTCAATATCAGTATATTGGATTTAATATGAAAGTCCCCTAAATTTTAAGGCCTGAATTTGATTAATTTAGACTGCAGGAATAGCAAAGCTACACCACAACTATGACAAAAAGCTTAGTATCATCTGAAAATGAATTTATCAACCATGGATGAATCCTATTCCTAAACCGAGTATTCAATTTAAAAAAAAATCAAATACATTACACCAGGATATTTCATTTTAGCTTTCAGTTTTCTTTTCATTTTCTTGTTCTGTGCAATAAACTGTGGATGTTTAGGTGAGCAGGCTATGTGCTAAACAGTTTGAAGAAAGAAAATCTTGGCTAAACACTTAGTTTGAAGTAAATCCTGCTTGGATGCTACACACCAAAAAGTGTGTTTTAGTTCCAGCAAGTCAAAACAACGGAGTGAACAATACAAAGTAGCGAAACGGATGTATAAAAATATTGTAGATTATTGGTTTAAAAGTTGCAACTGTAAAGACAGCAATCATTGGCCAGTTCATCGTGAAAACAATAACATTAGAACAGACACCGACAAGTTTTGTCATATTCTTGGCGTGATAGTTTTGTAACCATTGCTACACTTAATGCCCTACTGGAGGAGCTCAGGAGTATCGGTATAATATAACTTCTGAAAGAATGCTTATTTGGGAAAAGCTTGTTTATCTCTAAGCAATTTCACCCCTGCTCTAATTCCCCGATTTGTATGCCACTTTTATATTCTGTATTTTTATTTCATTTTTAGCATTTGGCAAGCTGATTATGGATGAACACGTTTAACAAAAAAAAGTACACCATTGCTGAAATAATGTATTTTGTCGACTGTACAACAAGCGTGCTGGCAAGGCAGGAACAGGAACAGGAAGAGGAAGGCGTAATAAAACATGTGACCACCGGTCGCCCTGGGAACGCATTCGAAACAGCAGTACTGAATCCAATCAGATGCCACGGAATTTAGAACGCAGCGAATCAGATCCGAGCGAGCGAGGATTTAAACCAAGTAGCTACACCTATAGCTTTTATACAGCCTCATTCACAATCGCTGCCTCTGCTAGAAGAAAAACTTCTTTCGAAATGTCTCTCCGCGTGACAAGGGTTAGTATCTTATTTTATTATTTATTATGAATGTACTTTTACAGTTGTATCCTGTTACGGAGCAAGCATATTTCATGCTTGTTCGTGTATTTTTGGCTTTTAAACGCTTAGAATGTTGAATTGCCTCGTGTCTCTCTCCAGGGTGTGTTCTCGTGCCATGAATTATAGGAATTCTTGAAAAAAATGTAAACCTAAAACACGTATTTGCAACGTAACTCTCTTTCTCTGCCTTTTATTTTATTCTTTTTCTACTGTTTGCTTACAGAACCGCCTGACTGTTGCTAACGACCCGATTGAAAAAACATGTCTGGTCAACAAACCCACACTAAGACCACGAGCAGCTCTTGGGGATATCGGGAACAACATTGCAGCCAAAAAGCAGGGACTCAAAAAGGTAAAATCGCAATTATAAAAGCTCAGTTTGGATCCAGCATCGCTGGTCAACGCCACAAACGTTAGCTAACTTACCTTTCTGATTCTCTTTGTGTTCAGGATGTGAAGAGAGAAGCCATTAAACCGACCATGGTCAAGACTAAAGTTGAAAAAGCCCCTGTGATTGCACCACCAAAAGAAAATGTTATTCCCACAGAGCCTGAAGTGCCGGTTGGTTAAGTTTTATATTGCCTATATTTGATAACGGAGTGGCCCTTAGAAGAACAGAAAATTGTTGATTGGTACTTTTTTCAGCTCATTAACTTTTCATTGGCAGGTTTTGCCTGAGCCAGCCTCTCCCACCCCAATGGAAATCTCTGGCTCTGCGCCTGCTGACCTCTGCCAGGCATTTTCAGATGTCTTACTGCAAGGTAGCATCAAGGATGTGGACGCCGACGATCATGAAAACCTCATGCTATGCAGTGAATATGTTAAAGATATTTACAAGTATCTTCGACACCTCGAGGTAGGCCACACTTATGGCATATGGGTTTTTTCTAATTATTTGGCCTGGTTAGGAATATTCCATACTTAAGCTTGGTTTAACACTGTTGCCCATTGTCTTCCCAAGGTTGAACAGAGCGTCAGACCTCAGTATCTTCAGGGACAGGAAGTGACTGGAAACATGAGAGCTATTCTTATTGACTGGCTGGTGCAAGTGAGCCTGAAGTTCCAGCTCCTCCAGGAGACAATGTACATGACAGTGGCAATCATCGACCGTTTTCTTCAGGTAACTTATTGTCAGAGCTTGGCCTGAAGATTAGTAACTTTAATCCTGAGTGTATATATCATAGCCTTGGACCAGCGCTGCATATAACAGGCACCTATGTGGTGTAAATTTGTCAAGAGGGTTGCACTTACATCTTTATATGGTGTGATATAACTTGCATCAACTTTGTATACTGCCTTTTCATTCACTCGTTTTTTGATTCCAACAGGACCAACCTGTCCCAAAGAAACAGCTACAGCTGGTTGGTGTGACTGCCATGTTTCTTGCCTCCAAATATGAGGAGATGTATCCCCCAGAGATTGCAGACTTTGCCTACGTAACTGACGGGGCCTACACCACTGCCCAAATTAGACAAATGGAAATGAAGATCCTAAGAGTGCTTAACTTCAGCTTGGGCCGCCCTCTCCCCCTCCAGTTCCTCAGAAGGGCCTCAAAGATTTGTGAGGTTTGTGCTGGCATATCTATAAATGACTCCAACATTTTGAGGGTTATTTTGTTAATCACAAGATTACTTGGCTTTGATTACTGAAGTCTATAACACCAAAATTCCTGTCTGTTCTCAGGTAACTGCTCAGCAACACACCCTGGCAAAGTACCTTTTGGAGCTCAGCATGGTGGATTATGAGATGGTGCATTTCCCACCTTCCCAGGTGGCAAGTGCTGCTTTGGCCCTTACCCTCCTAGTCTTGAAAAGCGGCGAATGGGTAAGTTGATGGCTTCTGATAGTCTGGCAGGAAGTTTACCTTTACCTAATGTAGTGTCAAGCTGGAACAAGGGCTTGCATACACCTGAATCTCCAGGGCACATGCTTAATGCCTCTGTAAACCTATTTAAAAAAAAAAAAAAAAAAAAAAAAAGTGATGGTTAATCTATAGCTTTTAAGGAGTGTACTTTAAGAATTTTTCTTCTACTTATGGTATGCACTATTTTATCCTCCCAGGGTCATACTTGCATACATTTTAATGAACTTTAAATGTCTTGTATTACTATGCATGTATTTTCTTTTTGCTCCCTTGTGTAAAGCACATTGAATCTATTTCTGTATGGGATGTGCTGCATACATTGACTTGATTCATGCTAACATTTTTGTTCACCACAATGTCTAATCGGATCTCATCTCTTCTAGGATGCGACCCTGCAACACTACATGGACTACACAGCAGAGAGACTGATGCCTGTGATGAGACACCTTGCAAAAAATGTTGTAAAAGTGAATGGAGGGCAGACCAAGCAGATGGTAAGCTGTGGCAACTTAAACGTGTATGATGTATACGGTGCTTTTCAATTGGCGCTTTAGTGCTCAATCTTGGTGTATCTGAACTATTTCATTCTGGTTGTTAATTGCTGTCTACAACATTCAAGTTCTGGCATGCTCTCCTGAACTAGAACCCAGAAAGCATGTTCAAGAACTGACCATAAATCTTTCTTTTGCAGGCCATCAAAAACAAATACTCTTCTTCTAAGACAATGAGGATTGCCACCATTTCACAGCTGAAGTCCCCACTGATTAAGGATCTTGCAATGCAGCTCACCCAGTGAGGTCCCTGATTTTTAGCACCATGTGCTGAGTGTACAGAATAACTTGTTTTTTATGTGACTTTTTAAATCTTTTTCTTTTAAATTCACTTTTTATCTTAAACCTCTTTTTGTGGCTTTTATTAAAGTGGACTTGGTTCTGAATTATGCTTCATTTTATCTATTTAACCACTAGGGGGTGCTATGAGACTGACAATTTAGTTGGCTGATCCCGTGTTCAGCTGTCTAGTTATCTGATTTTCAAATTTTCATTTGCAGTTTTAGTCCTCTACAAAGAAATCAGTCATAGGTCAAATCATTTGGCATCTTCAGATGGGGGAAAAAATGTCATTAAACTGAAGTATAACCAAAACATTTTGGAACATGTTTCATTGAATTAAAGTCTGTTACCACATCAAGCTCAACCCAGTGAACTTGGGTACCTGTGTTCAAAGCGAGCCAAACTAGTTTGAACTGAGTTGTGACCTGGCTTCCCCCAGGTCTTAATCAGGCTGATCATAAGCACTTGAATTTACTTAGAAATGAGACATGAATGTCCTTTATGTTTCAATGAAACCCAAGGTGACAAGACTGAAGAGTCTTCCATTTCCTCTGTGTAACAGTTGAGCCACAAAGAAGGTCCTCTGACTCAGTAGTTCAGGAGAAATGCCACCTCATTTGCTTTTTTTAAAAATATTTATTTTGTGTCATAGCTAGCTCTATGGTCTAGTCCTACTTCAAAAAACCAGTGAGCCACTTCACTTGGTGCACCAAACCAATTTATATAGATGCAAAAGCTGCTCGCAAGTCATCATGGAGCACACAACCTCAATTACAACTGATCACATCAAGCCACAAGTATTTAAGGCTAATGGACAAAGCAGAGTGGGAGCTGTTATCACTTTAACCCATCTACCACTGAGAGCCTGGGGGAGCCTTGTGCACCAAGCCCCCCCAAGGGGATATCCAGAGAGCTTTGCTCTACAAGACCACCTGCTGTCTTCATGATGTTATAATGTTGCTGTATTCATCATCAGGACCATGGACCATCAATCACGGGCTTGCAGGGTGACAGATTGACCACATCTGCTGCTGTATAAGCTGAGAACAATAGTAACTGAAAGAGAGAAGGAAGAAAAAACATACTTGACCTCTTTGGGTTTATTGTAGGTCACACAGAGAGTTCATACAGTGAAATATGAGAGGCAAATTTTGCACAGAAGATCAGCACTGCTTTTACACATGGCAGTAATTGTGTATGTCTTCTGAGGTATGAACACAGCCAAACCATACTTGGGGAGTTTCAGAAGCACAATAGAATAAAGTTTTGTTCAAAAATACCAACCTGAGATGTGGCATTGTGACTAAAGCTGTGTGGATCCATCTGCTTCCTGACAGAGATGACATATAGACAGAAGGTGTGCTGATACATCCTTCCAGCACCATACCCTCTCTTTTCCACAGAGACACATGATAATTAGTCTCAGTTACCCTGGAAAGCTGGGCTTTTAAACCCACAGAGCATACTGAGAATTCATGCTTGGAGGCTGAGGTCATGACTGGGCAGCCATATCGGTTTACAAGACAGATTCCTCCTGTGTGGAGCTCCAAACCATACACTTGCAGCTGCCTGGAACACCACTTGGCCTTTTCTGCTCTTTGACAAAGTTTCAGTTGTGTGACATTTGTTATGGTGGAAAATCAAGCTTTGTGGCAATACAGTTGCCACTATGCTATGTTTAGCCACTGTATATCGAAAGACCACATTTGCCAGTGCCCTACTTGTTCAAATATTTAAATCACAAGGATGTACAATTATATCACATAGTTGATGACCTGCACGATTCACACACACGTGCGAGAATGTTCATAGGCGCCAAACCGTTTTCATACACAATTCAGTTATTCCAAATACAAATTATTCCAAGTACAAATGCTTCTGTCCTTTTCTTTGTTTATTTAAGTTCTCCCCATTAAGTGAATTCACGAGTCAGCGCCGAGGTCCAGAAAGAATTCAAAGCTTGGCTTCGTACCTCTTAGTATTTCGACAATACAGAGCTCACCTAGAGGTGTCCAAGACCAGAGTCAAAAGTTTGGAACCACTTCTCAGTCTAAACATCATCCAAAACGGCCAGAGATTTAACAAGTGCACCCTTCAAAATGAGTCAATGCCCATTCTCACCTCCCATCCACTAAGTCTGCGTGTCTCAATTCAATAATGACAAAGTCAAACAAACAGCCGGCCACAGCGGCAATGTTAGGGTTTCTGTGGGGTGCTAATAGGTCGGCAGCTGGCAAGTAGAATGAGGCCTCTGGCTGGAGAGTGGAGTGAAGCACAAATAAACACAGGGGCATTCATTTTCACAATTTATAGATTTTCAAATAAAAATCATGTGCTTCCTGAACTTTACTGACCTTTGACGCTCAATGTCACATGAAGGAAAGAAAGGCTCCTATTGTGGCCTGAACAGTGGAGGGTTTCAGCCAGGTGTGAATCAGCTCTGCTCCTTGGCTCATTACAATTCACTTAGCAGGATTTTCCCCAGACCACCAAACTTCTCCGTGTAAGGTTGAGTGGCAAGCAGGAAGTCATCCTCTCCTCACAATCAAGGTTAAACTCAAATGTTTGTTGAATAACTACAAGAGCATTAGTTATATTATATGTGTACATATTTATTTATTGGTTCAACACTGAATGACCAGTCAATCTATTTTATGTCCTGTACCATTTTTATCAAGATAATCATCAATCTGAATGAGCATTGTCTTGTAATTGTTGACATATCTGCTCTCACTCATCTGTTCACTAAAATATTAAAGCCAGATTACTACAAACATATTCACTCAAGTTCCAGTGGATGGGTGCATCAGGTCTCAATCATCAGTTTTCATGTCAAGTAAATTCAAGTCAAATGTGCATTTCTTACCAGGGAAATTGTTTGAAAACAGTTAAAGCATGATACGAACAGCAGATTTCAAAACAATACAGAAACACTGACAATTAGATGACTAGAAATTAGACACAGAAAAATTTTGCTTTTGCAAGAGAAAAACTGTTAAAAAAAAAATACTCAAGTTTCTCTTTCTGTACCACAGCAGCTCCACTGGACCAGTTCAGCCTTGCTAAAGTGGCTGTTGAGGAAGGCGGGGGTGTTTGGTATTCAATTCCCCCACCCAAAGGTTTTCCTATTACTTTAAAATCAGAAGCTCGTTAAGTGGTGTTTAATTGTTCTGGTCCCAAGTTTTTACAGTGCTAATAGTCTTGCAAGCCCATAAAATTTCTTGCAGATAGGAGTCAGGCTTGCTTTCTAAGTTTTTTTTTTTTTTGTGGGAGTATCTGTGTGGTATTTAAGTGGGAGGAATTTAGCATTCACATTTTAAACTAGTTGAAAGGTATTTTGAGCTGTGCTTGCATGAAATAATGCATCACAGTATTCCAGTCATAATATGATGTGGGAATGAATCAGGTTTCCATTTCCAAGGAATGAGACTACACATCCGAGTTTAATTATAATTTAAGTGAAAAAAAGAATCTGGTCTATGAAATTCATTCCAACATGTTTAGTTGCTGTGGCCTCTGGAATCTGTCTGGATTTGTCTGAATTTAGTAATATGAAGTCATCCATTATGAAACTTCATAAATGTCACTTTAATAAGGATAAAATGGAAAGATGGGAAGGCTACTTACTGTAACATCCATATCAAAAAAGGTGAACATGTGCACTTCAGAATTAGATTCCACTAAATTTGGCAACAAAATTGTAAAATGTTTCCCTCCTTTGCATAATATTGTAAGAGGTAGCAATTCCTAAAAAGGGATCCAGGGCACTTTGCATTGAAAAGACTTTATTTCACTCAGGCAAGAATTGAAAACATGATAAAGTAAAGTGAAGAGAGACAGAAAAGACAGAGCAGAGAGAGAGGATGATGTGCAGCAAAGGGCCTAGTCCAGAATCGATCCTGAATACTGAATGTATATTCTGTCAACCTAACAGAGTGTCATCTGCATAGTTGTGCTAGCTTAAATATGATTTTGAGGGGAAGCATATAAAATGCAAATTATAACAAAACCTTCTATTATAAATATCTGAAAACAGAAATATCAGGCATATCACTCAGCAGCATCTACGTCAGTTGCTACAACTTTTATGTTGGTACCTATTTCAGTACATCATGTTTGTACACCTGTATTCACTTGTTGTTTAACCCTGGTTAGTATACTGTGTATTAGAGAGGTTGCCAGTGAGTGCAAACACAATATCCTTGAATGCTTACGAAGCATTTCCCATAGAATTAACACATAGATGAACACTCCCTCCTTAAGATGGAAAACTTTGGCTCTTTGATATGAGATACATGTTTGATACTGATCACAGAGTGTGTGTCCTCTCTTGCTCTTCAGTAGCTGCACTTGAGATTCAATTTTGGTTTTGAGAACCACTGATTTGGCACATATAGATTACTATGGCAAGGTATGTTTTTACATTGTAAGGGACTGAATCACTAATAATTTGTCCTTTCTCGATGTCAGACTGTTCCCCGAATTGTAAGTTAACATCATTATGCTCTATAATGATGATTAACTGGCTATTAAGTTAATGTTGTTATGCGCCATAACTATCAGAAGGTAAATCATGCTGTTATGCTTAGGGGGAACTGTACCAGTGTTTTTGTTTTGATGTTTTTATACGATATGAGAAATAATGAGAACAAGACATGCTGGCATATTTTTTGGTTCTTTGTTATTATTCCTGGAACCACGACAATGTCTTATGATAGGTTTTTTGTAACAAACTGATGCAGGACAATTAAATCAGTGTGTAACTTCAAAACTTAAGAAAACTATAGAAGCAGGTAATATAGGCTTCTGTATTTCAAAAGTTTGCTCAAATTTTGCTCGAGATAATCACCATGAAATTACTCAACAAAATCCTGAATCCTGATATTCTTCCAATATCATACTTCCATATAAAGTAGCCGGGATACCTGTTCCCCCCCAGTTAAAACAATGTAAACATCCTCTGTGGCTGGCCTTTTATGATATGCACTGCTGTCTGTGTTGTAATTTGACCTGTTTGGTGAGTCAGGCTGCCTGGCAAATACTGCTGTGATAAATCCTCGGGGTATAGGAACGAGGGGAGGGGAGTCACTGCTGCTCCTGCTGACACGCTGTAAATCAACCTCTGGGGTCACTTGGTCATATCCTTTGTTGTCTGCTTGTGACAGGAGATTAACAGAGAAGGCCACTGGATCCTGGCACCGCTGTTGCTCCCAGTGCACACTTCTCAGCCAAACCCGAATCCTTAAATGCACCCAGAATCTGCGTGCAGTCAAAACTCGCCGACAGGCTCTTATTTGAGGTTTTTGCAGCCCAAATTATGAATAATACTACCTGTTATGCCACTGAATTTGTAGGATAGTTGAATTTATGGATATGCCATTGTCTAATCTTTCCAAAATATGTTAACCAGGAGCAGCCAGGATTGTTTATTTATTTATTTATTTGTGCATTGTTGATTTCTACCAGGGGGCTTGCAAAAGTGCTTTCTGCGAACGCTGCTGAGTAAGTACTTTAGCAAATTAAAACGGGCTCATTTTTTCTTAAGCTTTCACCCCATAAAGGTAGGCCACTCCCCTAAATTAATATTTTCAATTTACTCAAGAAGATAAAGGCTTGGGTAATTTCCCCATTTGTCACATCACTCCTCCCTCAGAAATCACACCGATTTAACGTGATTTATACATCCCTGTCTGTTAAAATCGGTCGCCGCAGACACATCTGTATGCCGTCGGTGGAGTTTCGCCCTCTTGCCTCGGGGATATTATGTTTTTGATCGTCGCAGATGGCTCCTCACTCAACAGTGTCACCAGGAAAGAAATGGATGAATGAAATCACTCCAATTATTCATCAGCTGTTTCCTTTCAGACAACATCTGCTCATTGTTTTGCGAAGAAAGGGGATAAACTAATTTTCCTCGCGGCGTAATTATTTGAGGTTATTTTTTGTCACTCACAAGAGTGTTTGCTTGTAGTTAGTCCATCATCCCACACACGCAGCGTCTCCTGGGACTCTGTGAACAGAAGCACAGTTATTGATTATATTAGTCAATAAAGGCTAGTTTCCTCCCCGACTATTATACTAATGCACTTAGGGTGAATGTCCCGGCTAGCCTTGCAGGCCAGGTTATAAAGTGCACCAGAGCTCCTAAATTATTCACAAGGCCCCTTCACCAGCTCTGGGCCTCCATTAGAGTCAGCAGGGGAGGAGGAAAGGGGAAGGGGGGGGTGACGATGATGTCACCCAGTCCTATGGAGCCAGACAAGGGCACATGGGACTGAATGATGGAGTCAGCTGTGGAGGCCGTGGACCGCAATTCTGCTGCAGCCTTCTGTCTGAGGAGACGGGTGCTCTGCCTCCACAGGTCATCTCACCATCAGGCCCCTGGCGGTCAAGATGGAATAGCGTGAATAGTGCATGTGTGTGTCGGTTTGTGTGTGTGTGTCTGTGAATACAATCTTATGTAACAGGGTCTGATGACTGCAATGGGAAAATGCAAGGTCCTGAAAATTGAATGATGAATAAAAATGTTTGACAGGAGAATAGCAATAGGATCGAATACCGTGAATCTATGAATAATTATTACAGGGTTTCAAGGAAAAAAACAGCGAAGCGCCGTACTCGTTTCTCACAAGGTCCACTTCTGGAGAAATTGAAAATCGGACATGTTTTGATCGGCAGGCCTTGGACAAGGATTGCTTGGGATATCTGACAAACAAGCGCCATCATAACCGATATTTTTCATCAGTCTGAGCTTGGCGGAGCGCGGTGGCAATTCAGATCGGAGTGATCACCCATAAAAATGCAGCCATTCCTTATGTGTCACTCACGCTGACAGGCTCCTGAGAGTGAACGCCGCTGTGTGTGTGTGTGTGTGTGATGTGAGAGATGCTGAAGTGGAGGGAGGCTGATTGAAGGGTTGCATCACACACAAGCAGCAAACACATTACACAGCTGCTTTGAGAGAGACAAACCTTGGCTTCAATTCCCAGGAAGATGACAGCAATCAACATGGATTGATGAGCTACTACTTTAAAACAATTCCCCTTTGATTCTTACGCTCAGATTCATTCCCACTGTATTCACATTTGATTCACCGTGAACTTGGTGAACCCTTGTGAGAGGTTGCGAATGGGGGGGAAAAAAAGAGAGAGAGACAATTGCACTTGGGCAACTGCGTCAAAACACGGACAATAACCTGCCTTTAACCGGAATTTAAAAGCACATGAAACAAGCCATGCGTGTTTTCAACATAGAGTGTGAGGTATTTCCGCTCTCCTGCTGGTCTGCTTCTCTCTCATTTCTGGGAAGTCCTGTGCAAAGTATACACAGCAGAAACACTGTGGAAAATCAACACACTCAGCAACAAAGCCAAGAGAGAAGGAACTGACTTGCCAAGAGTTCGCTTTTTCTCAACAGCTATCTCTCTCTCTCTCTCTCTGTCTGTCTGTCTTGGTCTCTCTCTCGTTCTCTCTCCGGGGCTTCAAGAGGTTTGGAAAGGTCTTCCAGTCGCTGGCACGAGCTCGCCTCTTGTATGTCATGGCTCTGACATCTTTGGGATGTTTAAGCAATGCACTTTACCCTCATGGTTTGAGCTGATGTGTTCTCTGTTTGACACGGAAAAGCAACCAACAAGGAGGAATTTGTGATGTTGTGTCACAATAAGATAGACTTGTTTACTGATTAAATAGCTTAGGATTAGACAGAGCTGGACACCAAATTTGGGGATTTTCGTGGTTTTTACTGGAGAGCTACTGGTACAAAATAACACCCGTTAAATTTCATAAATGCATGAATATCAATCTTCATCGAGATTCCTGGGAAAGTGACTTTTTGAGCGTGCAGCCATATTGCTCTTACAACAGGAAAATGCTGTAATTCCCTAAAACCGTCAGCGCTGTGCTGCTGCGCAAGACATTTATCTGATGCCCTCAGCCTCTGGGGACTGACAGCTAGTCCGGCTGCAACATGTTTAGCTGTTACACTGATTATTTCAACCAACGGAGAGGAATTCAATTAGCACAGGACATCGGAGAGCCCTTTGGCGCCAGATGCCATGTAACTGGTTGACCGACCTATTATGCTGATCATATTAGGGCACGAAGAATTGAGATGCACCAAATTATTAGATTTCTGCATCTGGTTTCATTCACAAAAGAGCCAGTCGTTGTCACTGCACATAATTCGGTAATTATAGGGATCAAAAATGATGTTTGTGACGCAAGACAGCAGTGCAGATGAGGAGATATCAGGATATTACAGCCATATCACACTTGAAATGTTCGTTATTTGAAAGAATTTGCACCTTCAATCTCACCAGTGAATCTTAAATATTTATCAAATATTGTATATCTCTACTTAGTAACACTTTTTATTTATTTATGATATAACAGAAATAACTGAAGAGAGTGAGAGAGAAGTAATAATAAAAATAATAAAAAATAAAAATAAGAATATGGTTATGGTGGTTACATTTTAGTCATTTTGCCTGTTAATATCCTTAATATTAAGCCAACCATTTGACCAAGTCTGTTTTCCTCTGCCCGTGTATCAATCTGTGTACTAGGCCACAATTAATGCCATAATTATCAAGTTATTATCTGGTGGGTTTTAACAACAGCAACAAGCAAAAAGCTGCAAGATCTCTTCCAGCTAAGCAGGATGCTGCTGCCCCTGCCAGAGCTTTTACTAATCAGTCTGATAACAACTTTGAAGCAGCAGAGAGGTGAAGTGATTAGACAGTCCATCCTGTAGTGATGTCATGTCAGCTATTTATAAATCTCTTCATCACAAAAGCATGTCTCGAAGGACAAAGAACAAGAGTAACTAGATCTAACTAATCAACAATCAATGACAAAACAAAATGATTTAGGCTGATCCTTGAGTCATTTCGTCATGACAACAAGTATCTCCACTGCAACAAGTGTCCTCTCACAAATCACTGAATACCAACTCCAGAAGCGCTGTGCTGCAGATGATCTCCTTAGAAGGAGTAAGTTTGTTTTCTCCTCAGAGATCAATAAACTGTAGCAAAAAAATTAGATCAATAAAGTATAGCAGAGAAAAACACTACCAAGGCTCCACTGCAATCTACTAACTCAGTGTGGAGCTAACTATGTTTGTGACAAGATTATTACAAAATAAATCTCCATTTAAGCAACTGAAACTCTTGTGAATAGGCTTCATGCTGTCCTTAAATGTTCCAGAAATTTGAAAGAAATCCTGCCTGAAAAAAAAAAAAAAATGAAAGTACTTCACATTTTTGTTTTTAATTGAAGCAACAATGTGAGGACTGATAACACACTGTATTTCAAAGAGTTGGATCAATGTCTCTAAGCATTATGGGTCCTTAACCACTCCATACACTGGCAGATAAAAATACACCGTGGCTGCTCGTCAAAATCACAAATACATTTCAAAAGCATCAAAGGCACAATAAAGCTTGCCCTGCAGATAATTCCTGGTTACAGTGCATTCATCTCATTGGGGATATTTTCATTACATAAATATGATCAACAAGAAATAGAAATTAACAAATCTCATGTATAAGCAATTCGGCTGCGAGTACTGTATTTTAAATCAATTTGGATGGACCTTTGGGTGATGATACTAGCAAGGCTGCTACTACATCTTATCCAACATACGGATTAAAGTGTGTTTTAGAAGATTCTTCCTTATTCAGCTAATGTGGTTAACAGGTCATATTAGAGAAACAGATGGAGAAGTAAAAAAAACATTTTCCTCTCTTGTAATAAGTATCTGATTAAAGGTGCAGTATGTAGTTTTGGGAGATACTGTTTTCAAGCCTGTGCATTACATGGATCTACACTTGGGGAAAATTCGGTCCCAGGGACACCAAAAAGTTCCAATTTTGCTGTTGTTGTTTACAATTGCAGGGCCAGAAATTTTGTTTAAAAATATATTTGCCATTCAAGGAGGAATCTATTATTTTATTTCCAGTGCTTCAAAATTATTTTTCTTTGATTTTATGATAAAATGTGCCAGAAAATTCAAAGAATCACATAAAAGTATCAGGCTCTGCAAATGTAAACAATTATCTCTCCCACAACTACATAGTGCACCTTTAATGAAAACATGTGACCAAAATTCAAATGTCAGTGTTAACATTAAAACACCCCATGAAATGGAAATCAGAGTGGAGGTAAAAGGGCAAGAGTGTATGTGAGCTGAATAATGAGCGCACACATTGTGCTGGTGGCAGTTCTTACCTTCTGCTCAACAGCAAATGCTTACTCAGTATATGAGCATATGGTCGTGTAAAACTAAGAGGCAGGAATGTATTGTGAAAGTACAATGAAAGTATGTTGTAATATGACAGGAGATCCTGCCAGCTCATGTATTTACCTTTATGGAAATCAACACCATGCTAATTTAGACTGACTAGCCAAACGTGTACATGTAGCATGGGTAGCTAGCTTGTTTTCCTGCTTGTAAGTCAAACATCCCATTAGAGTGTGTTGTTAGGTGCATCACTTACAAACTCTTTTGTTTTCTTTACATCAAGGCAGATTTATTCCAGGCAAACCAGCAGGAATCCTGGTTTCAAAAATGACATTGTCATTCACAAATTACCTTGATTTTTTTCTTCACCCTTTTCAGGTTGAAGTACTCATGCTTTATATCAGTGCAACCAAGGTTGACTTAAGGTTAACTTGAAAGTAGTAAAATATTACCCACCCAAAGTTAGTCCTTAACATTTTTGTAGGGTAAAATTTATGACCGAATAAAACATTTGTCATTCAATATTAATTTTACGTTCAATCAAGCAGGATATGATTCTCAGAAGCAAAAATAAACATAACTGTAGTTGGAATTTGCTTAAATAATGCACCGATTTTATCTGGGATTGCAGACAGAATAATCACTTCGCCAAAAATGGTTTCCAGATGTTTTTTTTTTTTTTCCAAGGTACCCCATTGAGGGTGAAACCCATTTGTTCTAAACTGTGCAAAACGAATATTGCTAAACAAACAAAATAAAGAAACCACGTACTGACGACTCATGCCCTGCTATAATTAGCCCTCATGTCCCTCCTTTCACTATGTCAGCTGTTTCTGGCAGTTCAGACCTTCACTGCCATGAAAAGGAAGAAACACTGTCTCTATCTGTCCCAAAATGTTTGCCTTTTGAAACCGAATCCCTCTGTCCTCTATCTCTTATAAAGGCACAAATACACCTAGTTCTGCTTTGTGTATCAGAGAGCACTGCAAGAGGTAATCAAAATTTGAAAGGTGCCATATATCTAGCCAGACCTGAGATTGATTAGCTTTTCTGTTCCAATAATTATGTAGCAACAACCACAATCAAGTTTTGAAATTGCCACATCCTTGTAATGGCTTTTTCAACAACCAGCAATCCACAAATAACTTCTTCAGAAGATGCATTTTAAAATGTTACCTCTAAGACCTTAAACAAAAACATTTTTCTATCTTCACTATGTCAGTTTATTTTTTATTTATGCATGAGGATCAGGATATTTAGAAGTCTAAGTATTTACGCCTTGAATGTTTGTGGGAAATTTGTTCCAGGTCATAATTGTAACAACAAATAAAATGAGACTTTGAAATGACTTGTCTGTCTGAGTACATGATCATTTTAGTTGCTAATTAGCTTCAGCAATACTCGCAAATGTTGGTGCAAAATTCTGAGCTTCAAAATGTCCAGCATACAAACAATTTGAATATTCAAAGATGAGTATATTAAAGACTGGTTGGAGGCTTCTAAAAATCTTGTAATTATGATTAAAATAAAAATGACCTTTTCACCCTCTGAGCAAATTCCTCCCATCAAAATGTAGATTTAATTGGAACTAATTAGCTGAGGTTCTCCTCAACTCTATGTCTTCTTCCTGTAAAATATTTATGCATTCTTTCCCTGAAACACCGTTTCCTTTTTTGTATTTTCCTAAGACACCATGGTTGTGTCTCTTTGGTTAGAATTTATTCATTTTGAAGAATTCATCATTTGCTACAGTTTGAGATTATATCAAATGTTTTGAGCCTCTTTGAGCAGTCCGCTGTCATGTCCAGCTTTAATATTCCTGTTTCAAGCAGAAATATGTCAAATGATCAAAGGAAAACACCACTGAAATGCTGTCTGCTTGTGACTTTTAATGCGAAGCTGTGCCTACTGTGTTGCCATGGCTCAGCTTTCTAGACAATTATTGGTGAGATTAATGGGATTGTGAATCAGATAGAGAAGACGAAAACTTTCATTCTGCATTAACGTTGTTGTTATGCAAGCCATGGAAAATGTGAGTTGAGTGGTTTTTAACATTGCATCTTGTGATTTCATTCTTTGTGATACTGAATACTACAGTGTTGTGACATACATGTTCATTTCCTCTCTCTCTATTAAATATTTTATATTTCTTTGTTAATTATGATTTTACGTCATCCAATTGCAGGCAGAATAACCTTAGCTTCTTTGAGTCAAAACTGAATTATTATTTCGCTGTTTAAAATCTACAGTCAAAGAATCACGCTACATCAACCTGCAGCTTGATTATAGCCCCTTTTAACAGAGTTCAATATCCAGAGATTTTTTAAGAGTCTTATCGTACAAAATGGGATATTGTTTAGGGGCAAAGGACTTAACAGCATATAGCACAAGCAGACAGCAGAGCTCTGTTGGTCCTCCGCACCCTTTGATAATGAAGTCGTTAAGACAATTTCATTGGATAGCTAACCTTTCCCCTGCTGTTCCTCAGCTATTAATAGCACTATTCTTCCGGAAGAAACGACAAGCAAGGCAAGCAAGCCTTACAATGCCTCCTTGCAGAGGATACAAAGTGCCTTTTAATCCCTCGATTAACTGTAGCAGCAGTGGGCCCAGCATTTATTAGGAAGTCTAATCGAGATCTTAATGGGAAATCACCAATAATTAATGGGCTTGAACACAACTCCTGCTATGGTTATGTAACTATTAGATGTTTACATTTTTTTTAGGCATTTAGTTGATGCTATTATGTAGAATGACTTTGAACCAGTGCAATAATAAAACTAAAGGAGGCAATCAGAGCGTGCAACATCCATTCGCTGCCTGTTTGACAGTGAAATGCATGGGAACAGTAATGTGTGTAAAATTTTCTGTTCAACCTTTCAGGATCAGTGAAGGTCTAAGGTCATGTGACCAATAGAAAGGTCATATAAGGCTTTATATTAGTGTTTAATAGTAACTATATGCGTATCTCATACCAATTCACTGATACGGCCATTATAAATATTTCCTATGTTGTAGCATTGAGCCCAAACTTTATCTTATGACCTTTTGACGGATTCTTCTCAAAATCAAATCAGTTCTTTCTTTCCTGACCTGTAACAGTTCCACCAATTTTGGTATAAATCGGATCAAAATTTTGATGTATAATTCCCAGGTGAGACCCCCAGAGGAGACGGCCCTTTTTCATTTTTCATTTTTGCCCTCAGAGAGTCTGTGCGCACCACTGCTGCTTGAGGTCCCACTCCTGGGAGTCAGCCGACCTATTATGTTGAATTCAAGTGAAGTATGTTAATCAATCAAATCAAAAACTTTTGGAAAACATTTTAGAGATGAAGCAGACATTTGTCAGACCGATAACATCCATGGTAATTTGAAAAAGTATATATAACCAGCTGTGGAAAGAAACTTTCACAGTCCCTTGTTCAACAGCTTCCAGATGTTACTCCTTGGCTAAACTTATCTATAAAACACACCTTCCCATAAAACTCTTATCTGTATTGCGTATTCTTATGAGGTATGTAAATGTCAAAAGCCTGTCTTTGTAATTTGCTATAATTTTAAAGATCACCTCTCCTGTAATTAGAGCCAAGGCACATCTATTATGGCAAATTGTGTTGCAAGGACTTCAAAAATGCAAATAGTGCTCACACACTGCAGAAAAGTAAGAAACCCAACAAAACACAATACCCCAGATGCTAATAGGTATTTATCTTGCATCTCGCTGCAAGCAATACATCAGTGAACCTTTAAAAGCGGTATGACTTTATCTTTCTGATTTTAAGAGGAGTCATTAATTACCGCCGTCAGAGACCCACATCAGTGTTGACTAAGTCCATATGCTACAAGAACTGAATTTTAACAAGATGCTACACATGCATCTTGTAAAAAAGCATTAATTCTGAAATTAATCTAACTAGAAGATTTACTTTGCATGTTTTCATGTTGTCAGGCAAAGACTTAAGTCCATTGTCCTCGTTTTAGAACCAAAGCCCTCAATTATTTTTCAACCAGATGCTCTCTCCCAAATGTCCAAAAGGTGCGTAGATATTCCCAGAAAAATGTCCTCCTTCCTGCTGACTCACTGCATCCACTCTGTATTTTGTGAGGAATGTTAATTTCTGCAATTGTCGGCTGAATCACTTTGACAGATCTGCAACAGTCCAACAGCAGAAACCTTTTCACTTTTCACCAGTGATTGCAGCAAGAAAAGAGTTACAAGTATCCCCAAATCACAACCAGAGCACACACACACACACACACACACATATACAGACACACACATACACACACCATACTCATGAATGAGTGCACACACACATTCACACAAACACACACGTGCACACACATACACATTCATTCCCCTTTCTGTAATTACACTACAGTATGAATTATTTATGATTCATGCTGTTTGCAGAGGTGGCAAAGTCACCGCTCAATCAAACACTTTGGTGTATTTGCATGTGCAATTAGATAAGTAATATTTCTAAACATGTTTTAAACAAACAACTATGTGCATGTCAGCTGAAAAGGAAAATGAAATAATACAGTGTGAGCAGTTTCTTAAATCAAACTTCAATCACAGATCCTTGAACAAATCTCCATTTGCATCCTGTGGACCTTCATTAACAGCTGTGTTTGACAGGGAGGGTACATCATACCACCGCAGCTATTATGAACCCATTTGGACAACTCAAGTCATATAATTAATGTTTATATAACATCAGGATGATTAATTCTGATCTTCATTGATTTTTAAAGCACAAAGGCCACTCTCAATTAAACTGTGCCTCTGCTAGTTGAAGGCAGGCAGCACTCAGGTACTGAGAGTCGTACTGCCGAGCTCAGGAAATCATTCAGCCTAATGCTCCGAAATGATTAGAACACGCATCTTAATTCTCATCGATTATGAGACGTCGTGCCATCGGGCGAGCTTTCTCAATTACAAGCCTTTGGTCTGCAGGCAAAACGTTTTGAGGCGCTCTGGAAGAAGCCATCACCAAACATACAGAAGGATTTAGCATTATCTGATGTATTAGATTCTTGTCCTATTAAAAAAGCGCCTATGTGAAAATCTGTCTTGGATTATTAGAATAGGCAGGGGCTGGTGAGAACGGTCTGATCATCAAGTGGGCTCTTGCCATCACAAATGTACTATGCTGTACTGGTGGCAGAGAGTCCAGCTTTAGGGCCTTTTGCAAATTACTTCATGTATACAGTTCACTGTAAGAAAATGACAATCTTCCTTGTTCAGTTGTGACTGATCGGATGTGGATTAATAACCTGGTCTGAGGGCATCCAAAGAATCAACTTCTCAGGATCCAAGGAAAATAGTCTTGTTTTCAGCTTGATCCCCATGCAGTTCAGAATTAATCCTAAGGGTTTCGAAAGTGTTTCATCAGCTCAATGATGGCAGACATTTCCTCTGCCTATAGAAGCTTTTACAGTTGCATCGCAAATTTCCTCGCAAGTATGTTCGCTGTCATCATGGAGATCCAGTGGAAAAACTGGTTATGCTCAAATAATGTGTGAATAAATATGTGTGCATATGTCCACTGGGCAAGAAAAAGAGCTATACCTCAAAAAGACTGTTGGGTCAGTTCACATGTTGTAAGTAAAAATTAGTAATCTGAGAAGGTAGATTTGTTTCAAAATTTATGTTGCTTTAACACTGGAAACTGTTTTCAGTTTGCCCCTTCTCTCCAAAGCACTTTGAACTGTGTCCCAAAAGCACACTGCATACAAACACTAGACAGTACATACTGTATGCTAATATCTACTTTTTTGCCAATTAGTATGATGGGAATTCAGCAGGCTACACCGTTCTTTACCAACAAGAAAGGATAGAACGTGTAGTTTGACCAACATTAAGTCATCTTCTGCTGGCCTTGAACTTATATAACAAAAAAATTACTAATGAACAAATACAAAAAAACATTATGTTAGATTTTTTGGTTTATTTTTGGTTTAGCTCAACTTTTCCTTTTATTGTTGCTCCCTGAGATGCAGAGACGCTCGCATTGACAAGAGCTGATCCACTGTTTTTAATTTTCAATCTGTGATAAGCTCTTCCCTTTCCGCAACGCACTGCATTGTGGGATAATAGTCTGCACTAACTGCACACTCAAACTACTTAGTGAATCATGTTGACATTCTGGAGTACACTGCATTTTCATATTTTAGAGTGTAAACACACCACATACTCAAAGCTCAGTTAGAATGAGTATGGAGTGTGCTTTTTTGCTTGAGTTGAAGCTGAACAAGATTCACTCAGTTAGTTTTGGCATCATTGGGTAGCTAATTAGCCAGCAGGCTAATATGTAAAGCAACAGATGTGTATGTTAACATGCAACGACCAGCAACTAGCATTTATGAGCTGGTGTTACAATCAGATCAGTGCAAATTAGTGTTACCACAAAATAAATGGTTAGCTAACGTGATGCTAACGTGATGTTTACAGTAATAAACGACACAGTTCATGAACTGTATGTTTACAATCACAATCAGCTTATCAAGGCCACTGTGACCCAACAACTGAGGACTTCCAATATTTCTGACACAAGATATATCACCTGAAAGTCCTTGCAGAGGAGCACAGCGAGGGAGCCAAAGGACACTTTTACAGAGGTGGAGATACTGACTGTTGTGGGATCAGACCTGTGACCTTCTAGTTCAGTTGTAGCACTGACTCTGCAGGCGTGCAAGGAAGAGTTTGCACTCCTGAAAAATGTGGGGTGAGACTGTGGATAGAAGTGTACATGAAGCAAAATGAAGTCTAATCAAATCAGATCATAAAGGGGTGTCCTCCTGTCCCGTTGAAGTGCACTCTTCAATTTGCGGTAGAATGATATAAACTTTTGGAATAAAACAATCTTTTGTGTTTGTTTTGCACAAGCATGCACTCTTGTTCCAAATTTCATCAGATTGCGTTGGAGAATAGATGACTGTTCTGAGGCGGTGGCTTTCATCGTCTCTCTGTCCTCCTCTCTGCCAGTCTCCGGTTTCACCCAGGGTGAGGAGGAGGCTGTCTCTGTGCTGCATTAAGCTAACACAGAACACAACTTCTCTAGATGTTGCTGAACAGTGTTGCATCACTTCAGGATTTTCATATCCCATCCGGAGTGTTTTTTGCCATTGCAGATTCCAGTTTTTCATTCATTCAATCATTCTGCCCTTTAACTGAGGAAATATCAATAGAAATTGACAAAGAACAAAGTCTTACTGTCTTACTCTCATTTAAAAAAAGCAAATTGCTTGAGTTATGGATCCTTATATTAAAGCCACAGTGTGTTCTGTACTTTGGGTCTGACACATGCAAAAATCTTTAAAACTAACCACTTCCACTCACATTATTTCCACAGTCACATTGTTGAAAATATGAAGCTTCATACTGTACTAACAGGTTTCAGCACTGCTTTATGTAACACTACACTTGTTTTAGAGTTTTTTTTTTTTCTCAAAGTGGTGACCCACTCACTCTGTCTCATGTAGTGCTACTGTACAAGTGATCCTGCTAACATGTGACCAATGTGACTTTGCCAACCGTGAAATCTGTTTCACAATAATAGTCCTTTCAGGGATCAAACACCTCTGAGTCAGTTCATTCTTGACAAAAAAGATTTTTTCTTTTTTTTTTCTTGCAGGGGATAATCTAATTTTCTTCAGTATTGGAAGGGACACGTCCTCCTCTGTTTCCTCCCACTGCTTCATTCTCCCTCGAGTCTCTCCAACCTCCAGGCTCTCTTACTGAGTACCTACCAGTAAAAGTTCTCACTTCACAGCAGGTCCTCTTCACAAAATTGGAAAATGGAAAACTGCTGAATGCCCAATTTGGCTGAAACCCACTGTGGTTGAAACATACTGAGGATAGGATTCATGTGTGCATCTCTTCTTTTTTTCCCTCAGAAATGACTCACTTTTTACTCTGCAGGAGAAATGGTGACTCTGCATGCACATACTCCTCACCATGATGCACAGGAAAGACTGCAAATATTTTCTACTTGTAAAAAAATGTCCCCGAGCAATTATCATCAATTTAAGAAATTACTTTGCGAGCGAACTTCATTAATGTTGACATTTAGTCTTACACATGCAGAGGCATGTTTCCGGAAGGAAATGGTTACACTTTGATTTTAAAAATTGCTTTCTCTCTCTCAAAACCATTTTTCAACCAACACAACACTTAGTCGCACACTGGAAATTACTCATGTGTAGGTTTTCCTTAAAGGACAAAAAATAGTGCTACTAAGATAATACAGAAACCAAAGTAATTGAAAAATGAATGTAAAAGTATGAATACAAACTTATGGGTTATATCACACAGACACAGTGTGATGAGGGTAATTTTAGCTCCATGTTTGTCCGTACTTTGGTCTAAATTGCGTTCCTGGTTCTCTCTTCATGGTTAAAATCATCATTTAGATACTTGATCATGACCTAAAACTTTTAAAACTATATTTCTTTGTGTTTTAAGAGGAATTTAGCAAATTCCCCTGACATCCAAAAGATATTTAAAACATGAAAAGACAGCTACGAAAACATGCTGCAACTCTAGATGAAGGCACATGAATGAAGTTCTATGTAGACACAGAGAGAGCACAAAAGCAAAAGGAAAAGGTACTTTTAAGATTCAGTGACTTTATTTGAAGGTTTACATTAATTTAGATAAAGATACATACATTGTTAGACTATGTTACAGCTCAGCATGAGGCAGGACGGGATGTGGTGTGGTCATCTGGTCGGAGGATGGTCTTTTCGATGGGGAAGGCCTTGGAGAAGGAAGCCAAATGTCCTAGACTTCCCAGCATGGCCGATACACTCGCCCCACCATGCACCTCATGGTGTCCCGTCTGATGATGGCGACGCTGGGGTCCTGGCCGACGTCTCTGCGGTCCAGGATCAGGCTGTTCTCTCCAGCTCTCTGCTTGTAGAGGGACAGTCCCCTGTGCAGCGCCCGCAGGTCCTTCCATAGGCTTGGATCTGCAACCACAATCACCTTGGGCCGGCTACTTTCACCCACAGTGGCTGCATCTGCACCGCCGAGGCTGTTTTCTAGCGCCTCGTCGCTCAGTAGCGAGCCAAAAGCATCTTGCTCCAAGGTGCCATCGTCAGCCTTGCTCATGGGTATTGCCACCGACATGGCATAGCACTCGAAAAGCAGTGCTGCGGCGAAGATGATGGACATGACGGACTGCCTCATGGTGAAGGTCTTCCAAGACGTTCAGCTGGTGTTTCCTGGGTGGATGAATCGCCTCTTCAAGCTCTTGCTTTGCTGCACTGACTGAGATCGTATCACGCTCTTTTATACCGTTTAGGACATATAGGATTAGTCACACTTGGGTGCTTAGTTGTTTCATCATTGCTTCTCCTATTGTGCGCAGGATATTAGCCAAAGGCATTAAAAGGCACTTGTTTAGGACTCGTGCAGCGTTAAAGTGTGTTCTTCAGTGAAAAGTTAATTAAAATGATCACCGACATGATGGCAGATCTCTGGACTGTGACAATGACACAGTGGGACTTCTCTGATTCTGTGATACAAAGAGGGACATTAATCCAAAAACCATGCCCTCTAAAACAACACGGGAGGATTACCCACCTGTGAAGTGTTTTGTGTTGGAGATACGGAAGCACATAAGCTGTCCTCTCATGGCATTGTTGCAACAAAGGTCAATACAGGATTTCAAGCGGGATTACAGCAAGAAAGCAAACAAATGATTCTTGAAGTGTTTTGTGGCAGGTCTTTGTTGACGTGTCGATTCTACTGTGAAAGTTAGGATACTGCTAAAGTTTGGACAAGTTTCTTTAAAGAGAATATGCATCAGACCTGCTCTGAAAGTCCACAGGTGAAAACATATTTGATCAGTTGCTGGAGCACAGCATAATTATAACTCTACTTAATTATGCTCACCAGATGGGTGCTACAGGAACCTGTGCTTACATAAAATGCAGATGAAATAAGTTGATATAATGCATGCTGGTGAGATCTGAGAGATATATCAAACGTGAACAAAATAACAAATTTTGATTCGCGATGAGGTGCATAATTTCACCAGCTGTGGAGAAAGTACTCAAATCTTTCTCCTAAATTTAATTAGCATGGCCATGATGGAAAAATACTCCAGCAGAGGTCCTGCATTCACAATTTTACTTATACTGAAGTATATAAATATTAGAAGTAAAATGCACTTAAGTTTCAAAAGTAAAAGTATTCTGAATGATTAACCTGTTATAAGTATTTTAATGTGATAGGTGTAGTGGCTCCATATACTTTAACAATGCATCATAATTTATGAGCTTTTCTTACATTTTGCATGTGAAGCTGTATTTTGCAATGGAACTAGCATCTAAAGCTGATGAATAATAATGAAGTAAAAAGTACAATAAATCCCTCTGAAATGTAGTCTAATAAAAGTTTAAAGTCTATTTATTATATATAAATAGTGAGCAGTGCAGTGGCAGGGTTTCATTTGTATTCATTCACAGAGGTAACTTATTCAGATAACTTCAATGTCATTTTCTGTTAAGGAAACTTTGGAAACTAAGACCTCTCAAATGGAGGTTGTTACACTGTTAACACCACATTTCTTGACAGCTTA
Source organism: Holocentrus rufus (assembly GCA_900302615.1). NCBI lineage: Eukaryota > Metazoa > Chordata > Actinopteri > Holocentriformes > Holocentridae > Holocentrus > Holocentrus rufus. Next base: position 82,519 of record OMLF01050107.1, read on the forward strand.
TTAATGCTAATATGAATGCACGTGTTTGCCTTCAAGTCACAAATTTCTGTATGACAGAGGTCAGTTTTTGTACAGTGGTTACACTTGGAAACACCGTAGTACAACAAATGATAGGAGATTTTACTGGCATGGCTTGCAGCACATTACAAAAGTTTGATGGCCAGACATATAATTTTGTGTTATTAAATTGTTAAGGTTATTTTAAAATTGGTAATGTGCAGCTGGACAGTTCGGATGGGATGTGCCATGGACCATTTCTTATTGAAAACCATGTCTGTGTTCTGCATGGACAGCGCTGGCAGACTTGTGGTTACTAAAAAGCCCGGCATTTGACAATCCTTTACACCCTGTTTTTGTTACTGTCTACATGGCCTTGTGTGGCTGTCTGGAAGCAGATGGTTTTGTTTAAATCTTATCTTTCATTCTTAAATGTCAGATCTTTATATGCATCGTTGACGGGATGGGTGGAGCTCTTCCTCCGCAGTCGGTGTTATGGTCCATGAGAACATATCGCTGTTTTTGGACTGAAACCATGTCTCTGTAAAATACAGGGCTTTCAGGAATGAAGGGGAAAAAAGGTTTATTTTCTTTGATGCTCATGTATTTTATTAAATTATTAAACCGGTTTTTAACAGATTTCAAGGGCCACGGGGTCATGAAACTCCCCCAACACATAAATGACCATGAATTGAATGTAAACACTCAGTTCAACTAATATTCTGCAAGAAACTGCCAGTAAGGTTTTCTATGACAGCAGCAACAAATAAAGCCACGCTGTGTGGAATTTGTAACAGTAGGAGAAGATCAAGGTTTGAACTTCCTCTCTTTAAGCTCTCTCAATTTTGGCTGATGCAGGACATCGTGGCTATAAATCTCCTTTAGCTTGCTGATGGGAAAAACAATCACCCCAACTGCCTCAGTGTCCCGACAGAGTGACCGGAAATGGGACAAGCTAGAGTGAGCGCTCAAGTGCTTATTTAGTGGTTGACAGTGGAGAGCAAAAGATGAGAGAGAGAGAGAGAGAGAGAGAGAGAGAGAGAGAGAGAGAGAGAGGTAATGACATGCATAAAGGCTTGTGGGACGGATTCAAACCCAGGATATTTTGGTTACATGACATGCTGTGCACTTTAGCCCAGTGACCCACCAGGACGCCGCCAAACTACATCATTTTAATTTCTGGAAAATAATCCAAGGAGTGGCTGGAGACTGGAACATGAAGAAACTTTCACTCTAATTTAAGACCGCTCGCCTTTACAGTATCGCCATACTGTGCTCATTATAGCTGTTGCATAAATGCTGCACTCATTCATCATATGAAAATGATTTTCATGGTCAGGACGCCTGCCTATATATTTTACACTCCACTGAAGCTTAACAGCCTCGGACCAAGCTATAATTTTCTGCCAACACCTCTGAAAAAAAAATCCACATCAACGGCCTACCGGTAACAGGACTAATAAAAAGATCGTATAATCGCTTAACAAAAATATTCAGATAGTTTTCATTCATTCCCGTTCCCATAAACTCCATGAGAACAGTTCAGCCTGCCGAATTTCAACATTTACAGTATTGACCCGTGTTTGTGTCCAGCGGTGTTGTGGATACTGTAGCTATAACAGAGTACATATTTATCTGTTGGAGTCCGACGTCTGACTCCCCTCCATGGCCAGGTGTTCTCTTGGTTGATTATGTGCGTATTGGACTACAGCTGCGTGCCATATGTGAATTACAATCCTGAATCTATAACATAACTGGAAGGCTTATAGTTTTGCATTCCCGTCCAATATTCTCAACGCCGCTCTATTTGATCTCTAGACGGGCATCAGATAAAGGCGAAACACTGCATATTCTCTACAGATTTAATATAATAATCCAATAATTTTCCTTGCACTCCTGGAAAACAGAGGAGCGGAAAAAAGCGGGAGACAGGGAGCGCGTTCCGTGTTTGCCCTTGGGCGCGAGGGCAGCCGTTGCCAGCTCGAGGTGTTTTAGTGTTACAGAGAATCGTCTATTTAGCTGCAACAGTGCTGCACCTCGTTGAAAAGAAGAAGAAGAAGAAGAAGGAGAAAAAAAAGAAAGCAGGCCTTCTCAAAGTGAGCGGCCAAGATGTGCAGACCAGCTGACTACACTGATGGGCGCCAACCAAAACACGAGGCCTCAGCTCAGGGTTTTGAAGGGGGGGGGGAAAAAAGACCCCGGCCGCGCACCGAGGGAAGACAGTGGCTCTCACATAACGCTGGCCCCCTTTCTGCACACGGCAGCGCACCCTCTTTATTACGACACCAACGGGCCGGCCACACCGTGCAGACTCAAGTGTTATTCCAGCTAGGTAAATACATGGCACAGATCTAGCCGTGATGAATGGCACTTATTAACGGGCACAAATTGAATTATGTTGTTGAAATTCCAGCGCGGCGCATTCTGCCAGCCAGTTCTGAGGTCTGAGTGATTGAAATCTCAGCTTTCTTCTGCTTACAGACAGCCTCGGGATTTCTATACCGGGTCATACACAAAGGACTTCTATTTCAGAGGCAGAACACTCTGGTTGTACTGCGAGGGATGTTGTTAAAGGAGCCTTCCACAATTCCTCTCCATCAATTCCACTGATCAGTCAAAGGAGGGCCACAAATCTATGCTGGAATCACAAAACCTAAAATCCAGTGTGACTTTCTGTTGCACATAATGGCGCCTTGTGTCCCTGTATCTTGAAAATACTGTTCATGCCAGACAATACAGCTGCAAATGCCTTCGAAGAGCCTGAAGATGAAAGCCCAAACATCTCTTCATGATATTAGAGTCTGGCGGAGATGCAGGTTGGTCTGGCGTTAGGATGCGACTCCATGGGGATGATGAAAGTAAGCTAAGCTAAGAAAGCTAATCATGGATCAGGTGCTACATCTCCCTGATTGGGTGATTTGGTTCAAAGGGGGTGCAGAATTCCCTTGGAAGCCAAAACTCCCAAACAGGTGCTCGTCTGAAGCCGTGAAAACTGGAAGCGAAGACAAGGTTTCAGCGCCG
>OMLF01050108.1:0-21300 GCA_900302615.1 Holocentrus rufus
AGATAAGGAAATATATTTTTCCTTAAATGTGGTTTATATAATGCACATCTCACATGAGACAAAGATGCAAAGAGTTTCATAGTTTTTTTTTTTATTGTTTTTATTATTTTTACTTCTACTTCTACACTATATTCTATTTCATTGATTTATTATTTTAATTTAAGTTTTTTGTTGCTAATTTTTCTTATTTGATTTTCTGTTGTTCCATTCTGTCTGTGGAAACCTTATTTCACAGAAACACATTCAAAGGAAGTTCGCCTGAAGGTTAATCCATCGCCTGCCTGCAACAGTAAACTGTGACTTAAAGCACATGACACGTGGATAAGCTTCAAACCCGCGTAGGTCATGAGCAGCTGTGAGAAATTCTCTGGAAAAAAAACAAACATCCATCTGAGCCGTGTTGTTTACCTGCGCTGCGTTGACCGCGTGCTGCTGGCAGGAGATCTCCTTCTCCTTCTCCTTCTCTTTCTCTTTGTCCGTCTCGGCCTCGTCTTCCTCGCCAATGCCGCTCTCGCGCTCCAGAACACGAAACTCCCAGTCCTCAAAAGCCCGAGCAGCAGCCTCCATCACCTCCTTTTCCTGTGGAAAAAGATAAAAAAAAATTAGACAAATCAATCTGCTGTTTCCGCTTTTGGAAGAAAAATCAACTTCTGGGTTCGATCCTCATCCAGCGAAGCAAACAAGCGGCAAAACTATTAACATTTGTCAGTGGGGATCATGAGTTAACTTTAATAAAATCCTCAAAAGTGTCATTTCTTGTTTTGTTTTTTTCTGCTGTCAATCATTTTGTTTGAAAAAATAAGATTAAAAAAGATAAAAAAGATTTTTTAATCCCAAAATGATATGCATCTATTTGGAAAGATATTTAATTCCTATAAATACTTGTTTCAGCTTTCTATCATGATGCACTTATTTGGTGCATTATCCTCTAATTCATCTAATTTCTTCATAATGAATAAAGAAGATAGCTAATGAAATGATCCAGTTCGAGAGTTTTAGTTTCCCGACTGCTCTCAGTTTTTCCAGAGTAGGCGTTGCTTCCTTTAAACGTCAGATATCTCGCTTTAGATCCAAACTCTTCAGTCAGACTTGTTATTATTCCTGAAGCAACTATTTGCATTTTATGTTCCTTGGCACAAAAAGTGAATGCACTGGTTTCAGTCCCAATGAATCATGAAGAACAGTTATGACAAAATACAAGGGGAAAAAAAACTGATATGTGCATGAAAAGAGGACAAGAAAATGTCAAACCAAGACGCGCAGGAAGCAGTTCTGTCGCAGGTTTGTTCCTGTTCTGTTGTTTCTTTGGATTTACGCTCCTGGTGACAAACCTGCTTTGTTTAAAGTGCTTTATAAATAAATCTGAACTGACACGAGGTAAAACAAGAAACTGCTGTCAGACGGCAAGCAACCATTCATTAAACACTGCTTTTAAAACAACAAATCTGGGTCTCAGTCATCCTCTTGTTCTTTAAGTCACATTCTCAAAGCACAATAGCCCTCCTGTGTGTATGTGTGTGTGTCTGTATGTTGGGGTGTGTTTTCTCCTCGTAAATCTCTGACGTATTGACACATCTGGTTGAACAGGTACTGAACAATCACCAAAACTCACACACACCACATTGTGCAACCGAAAAAACAACACCGCCTTGTCCCAGAGGCAGAGCACTTAGCGGCTGATGCAGCTTTACATTTCATTTAGAAAGCTGCCAACAAGACACTGTAACTCATCAGTATGTCCAATTACGTGTAGCTCGCGGTCTATACATTTTCAGCATGCCTCTCAATAAAAAGTTGATTAAACACGACATAATTACAGAGAGAGTTTGACAATGACAAGCTGACATCTGTCATGAAAACCACAAAACCATCCCACTGCTGCCAGCGAAGCGTTCATGGTTTTCTACTGGTTATTTCACTAACCTTTTCACAACCTTCTAAGAACTTTGCACCAATCAGGGCAGTTTTATGTCTTCATAAACTTCCATTACTGCCTATAATGTCTAATGTTATATCTTTAAGAGCACTGCACATATATTATTCATGTTATTATTAAAAAAAACCTGTATGTCAGAAAAACCTTCCATGCTAATTAAGAAACAGCATAAAAATAATGTTCCCACAACTTTATATTTTTTTCTAAGAACGTTTATGAGAACACAACTTTGCTTTGGTTATTTCTGATATGCATGATTTGATACCAGAACTGAGGGGGAATTCCGGTGATGTCACCAGCCCTGCAGCGGCCATATTGGAAGTCTCCAGCTCTTGATAATACTGGCTGTGAACAGCTGGTTGCGTTTTTTAAATGTAATTTGGCCAACTGAACATAATTTAAAAGGCATCTACATGAAATTACTTTGACATTAATTTGATGTAGCTGCAAGCAGTTGCAAACTTTCATTAACAAACATCAGTTGCTTCACTGTTAGCCAGCTGACTAGTTAGCTAGCTAGCAAAGCCATAAACAGAAACCCAAAGCTACAACTCACAGTGTCAAGAAGCAGCCTGGGTGCCAGAGGTCTAAATTTTTTGTTTTGTTTTGAGTAATTCTGTTGTTCTTGCCCAAATTTAGACATTATGGACCTAAACAGCATCACTGTCTGTGGTTGTGGTTCTGTGATTCAGTTGCATGGGGCTGCTCAGATCAGTCCGTCACCTGCTGCAGCTGCAGGGTTAGCTGTTCTCTCTGGCTCTCCGGCTGAGTGGGGATCAGTTTCTCCTTCTCCTCACACCTCCTCTTCAGCTCCTCCACCCGCCTCCTCTCCTCCTCCAGGCTCTCTCGCTCCTGCAGTGGCAAAAATGACGGGGAAAAAACAAAGCAAGAGGATGACCATTATCTACATAAGTCAAGATCAAGACCAAATTTGAGTAGTATAACCCTGCATAATGCTAACATTATTCAAAATTATCTGCTGATATCCATTTCTAATAAGTTAATTACATATACCAGCATGTGTGTACACTGGAACATCTCAAGAACAGCCTGCAATGTGCATTATGATTACATGCTCTAACTCTTGTAAATACAGTGTATTTGAATTTCAATTGTGAGCACTTGCCAAAAAGCATAAATGTCCACAGGTTGCATAGACTTTACAATTGTCTAGTTTATTAAAACAAACAGAGACAAATCGGCCAATTGATTACAGCACAGTGATAAAATTAAAGACAGATGCAGGTTTTCTAGCTGACTTGTCGACTATTTCTGTGAAGCCACTAAGAATTGGTCAAAACAGCGTCCCTTCAACCTAACCTCAGCCACTGAGAGTGGATAGACACAACTTTACTGTAACTATAGGGGAAAACTTGATCCACATGCTGAGCCTTTTAAATTTTAGGGGTTTCATCAAGTCAGGTTGGTCTCTAAGAAGGAGATTCTGTTGACCATGAACCGTGAAGACAAAAGTACAAAATGAGGCACACAAAAAGTAAACGTTACCGGATGCTCCAACATGAAAAGGATCATAAATGTTTCCCAAAGTGCATACGGTATGTCTTACCTTGTGTCGGTCGGCGTGTCTGTGCTTCTCCCTTTGTCTCGCCTCCTCCTGAAGAGCCTGCAGCTGCTGTGTGTGTCTGTGCAGCTGGCTCCTCTCCGTCTGCAGCTCGCCCTGCAGCAGGGCTATCTCCAGCTGCAGCTGAGAGGACAGCAGACGGCGCAGAGGTGAATCATAATGACCAGAGCTTGAGCAACAGGGAGATATGCATTCCTTTACTGTGAGTATTTTTGGTTTTGAAACCTCCCACAGAATCAAACGTGCAGTAAAAAGACACAAAGTGAAGCTCAGGTGGGTGGAGGTTTCCCTTATTTTGAAAGATTCACAAACGATGCTAATATACCTCTAGAGCCAAACTGAGCAGTGATTTTTCCTGGATGTGACAGGACAATTACAGGTTGATGTGTCATCCAATGACTGGATCAACGCCTCACCTCAATTTTTAGCTCCTCCTTCTGCTGGTCGATCTCTGTGATTCGACGCTGGAGCATGGAGGGGGACGCCAGGACCCGCGCTGAGCCGACCTCCAGTTTTTTATAGCATGACTGGGAAATATGAGGAAAGTCACCACATGCAGGCTTCAAAGTAGACATTTTGGTCAGTGGAGAAAGAACAAATGATTTATTGGCTTGGTTTCATGAAGTTTTGAGTTTCCTGTCTTGGTTTGCCTGTTTTCATGTGTCAGCGCCACGTAGTTTGACATAAACGCGCCTGGTAAATGACTTCACTCCCATCATAAACAGCCTCACCTGACAGCAGTTAAAGAGGGACAGGCATCACTTACCTTCTCGCTCTCCGTGCTGCTGCTCTCCGTGTCTGACTCCGCCCCCGAGGAGGCGGGGCTCGGTCCCCCAGCCAGTCGGGTGATCCACGGCGGCCGCAGCCCCTGCTCCCACTGGCTCCTGGGGCAATCCATGTTGTGTCGAGGCATTTCTGAGGCCAAGAGAGGAGCCAAGCAGAGGCGGTTAATGAGAGGTGCAGCGTCGGGGGGCCTCGCTGACGTGACTTTACTGAATATTGCTGTAATCTAATCCGCTGCATGGTTGACGGCATATGAGGGATCAGGTGACAGTTCACAGAGGGGATATCGCAGTTGAATAATAAGCTGTGCAGCATAAGTGCTTAAAAGAGCAGAAATCCCCCTTGGTTTCCAGAAACCAGTCTGTGAGATGGAGAAAACACCTCGCAGTGAAGAGGAAGTGATAGTGAGACAGAATAGAAAGCGCAGGATGTGAGTGGTGGTTTGTGGTTGTGTTTCAAAGTCTTAGCTAAAGACTTTTGTGTATGGACAGAAGTATAGTAAATAATAGGCTTTGTGTTGGCAGCTTTTGAAGTGCATCACAGTGAGACAGTATGTGACTGGAACCTGACCAATCAATTCAATACTACAGGGAATCACCACCCACAAAAATGCATGAACGCACCAAAATAGACTTTGAAGTCCTGCTATGGTTAAAGTGTTTTTGTCTGTCACATTCATGTGCTTTTACCCGAGCAAAATCTCATTATGCTGTGTTTGCACAGTTTCACCTCAAAGTGCTTTACAAGTGGTTACCGCTACATTTCAAGCTGCAGACCTTTGTCATCGCTGTCTCCTTTTGCACTTTACACCCCCATTTGTGTCGTTTCTTTCAACATAAAAAACAGGCATGCTAGCAGAAAACATGCACGTGCAAATACACTCACATGCACACACACATACACACACAAAAGCCAAAATGCTCTTGTGGGAAAATACTCTTGATTCCTATTGTCCAACCCTTTCCCACCCTCTCCTTTTCCCTCCCTGTCCATCCAGGCCTTATTAGGCTACAGGGCATGCAGGAATAGTAGGAGCATGGAGATAAATATACAACTCAGATGTGAGTGAGGGCTTCCAAACAACGACTGGCACACTGACACTGAGAGAAGAGAGAGAGAGAGAGAGGGGAAGTGTGGGCGAGCGTGGGACAGATAGACAGACAGAGGGGGAGGAAGTGTGCTCTAAAATGTCAGAGACCAGTATCATATTTCTACTGAGGCAACTAGTGTGCAAAATGCAACTTCACAGAGGTTTGACATGGACACAAATCCTTTTGTCTATTAAAAGTTAAAAATAATGATAAATGCCCCTTACTTATTCCTTACTTAGTCCAATCAGTTGCCCAAAAATCCCAGCATATTAATTTTATAACTTTATAAAATGCAAACAAAGCTTAGGATTTGTGAAGCTGGAACTAGCAAACTTGTTTTTTTTATCTAAATAGTTAGAAGGATTATCAAAATAACAGCCAATTAATCTTCCATCTATTGATTATATGAATAATCATTTCAGCACTACAGTGTTTGAATCCAACCAGCAGGAAGCAGCTGGCTCATGTCATTCAGATGTGGAAGACACATTTCAAGAGACAGGCCTATAGAAACATCCCAAGTGCATCCAGCACATCCAGCCAGCAGCAAGTACAGTAAGAGAGCACAAGGATGAACGAGGAGCTGACAGATTAAAAACGCCGCCTTGTTTGAAGTGCAGAAGGTGACTGGCATTTGTTTGGATCAGCTGAAGATCAGATGATGCGGCAAGACGACATGACCTGCATGATCTGCTTTTGTGCACGAAAGCAAAAGTCACCGGTTAATATTAAACCTCTACAAAAAGTGCAACTACAAAAAGTGAAAATGTCGATCTGAAGTCTGGAATGAAATCCTTCATATGGGAAAACATTTTGGCCAATCAAGATTTCTCAGGTGCTTTACATCACACCATAAACAGCAAAAAAATATCTAAATATCTACCTTAACAAATCATGCAGTCATAGCAGTGGGAGACATTTTTCTTTCAAATGAGTGGATAAAATCTGCCAAAGTATATATTTTGATTGTAGCATGATCTTTCCAGTTGTACCAAAAAATCTGCAAAATGAAAACTGCAAGGTGAAATGTTTTGCTGTATGCACTATGAAGTGTTGTACATTTTAAACTGTGCTTTATGGCCGTACATTTTCCGATAAAAACGGTCAACTTCTAGTGAAAACAGACACAGCTGACTGAGTTACATTATTACCAGAACAAACGTCAGCACGAGTGTTTGCTATCTGACCTCCAGCTAAAGTCCAGATACACTATCAACACCAGGGCTGAGCGGGAGCGAGGCATTCAGGAGTAAAGTCCACGCTTTCATGTCAACACAGTGGTTTGTCACATGCAACAAACAAAAGACTAAACAAACAGACAGAGAGAGAGAAGGGTCAGACGGACGGGGCTCGAAATGAGGCTAAAAACCGAGGAGAGGCAGAAAAAGAGAAAAGACGGCAAAGATGGAAGTGGAGATTAAAGAACAAAACGCCGGCTCAAATAATTAGTCTTGATTGCATGGGAGGGGATTGACCCAAGAGATTAGGAGAGGGAATAAACAGAGCCGGGTTCAAATCAAATGTGTGCTTGTGTGTTATATAATTACCAGCCAGAGGTGACATAATGCATAACCCTGAATTCCCAGAAGACTCCTAGAAGACCTGCTCACTCTATCACTCTGCACGATAATCACCCACCACAACTCAGCAATAACCAGCTGCAGCTGACTCACCATATCACACACACACACACACAGACACAGAGACAGTCAGACTAATGTGTGATTCAGCACATAAAGTAGGGGGTGGGCAACTAGGAAAATAAAGCTACTTGTGTCATATTATCTCATCATGTGCTCAAATCAGAAAAGTCTAAGCTCAGTCCGCTCTGTGACCTTTCCCTGATCCCCATCCACCTCCCTGCTGTTTGGTCTCACCTCCTCCAGCAGGAAGTGACTCAGTCAATACATCTGTGGCCCCGCCGCTGCACGACAAAACCTCTCTTCACTCCCCTATTATATTACAGGTGAGATTGCGATGCGCGTTGTTGTTCTGTCGACAGCCAGCTCAAAACAGGCGAGTCCGGAAACCTTCAGCAGGGAGGGGGACGCTCGGCGAAATACAAAACATTTGCTCGAGCATCTAGATCAATTTATGGACACCTCAGTTGGCTTCTGCCACTTCGTCGGAGTCGTTCTGTTTTTACTGATCTCAGATGATGGAAACCCCCGCTTTCCAGACAGACAGTTTGCTCATCAAATGCTCACACAGTGGAAGATTTAGACTAGAACATTTCATTAGTGCCATGTTGTTAAATAATTTGATTATAGCTGGGATGTTGAATAATGATAATTTTGAATGAGTCTTCTGATGCTGTAATTTTAAATGTACATAGATACTGAATAGAAATTGGATAATATGCTGAATTATATTTATCTCTAAGCCATGCATCTTTTAGCAGTGTCCCTGTGTAGCTAAAATGTAAACAAATTAAAAATGTCAATTCAAAGTGGAAATAATATGGAATTTGCTTATGGGCAGGCCATCTCACTTGTGATTACTGCAGCAGAAATGTAGCTTGTAGGCAAAACCAGGCAATATTACTATTCATTTTTCTGTCCCGTGATATGTCACATTTCTGTAATGTGATATACTGTATTTCAATATATTGCCTCATTCTTAATTCTGGCTAGCCTACTGAACAGATCATCAAAAATCAGGCGAAAACCACATATTCCCTAAAGATTTTCAAAAACGAAGAAAAAGTGCTTTGTTTTCTTGACAACCATATACATTTTTGTTAGCTTTTGAAAGGCTTTCATAAGCCTGAGAGTTGCATAATTTTCTCAACCCATAGAGGACCATTAAATCCAAAATCACGTGTAACTCAAGCGCTATGTATGGTCTACAGTCTTATGCATCTTGTACTGTCCTTCTGCATAATATGTCCTAATAAGTCCTGATGTCCTTGCAGCATCAGTCAACGTTGAAACTCCCTGAGCTGCAAGTGTGTTTCTGCATGATTTCCAACAAGATGCATTCCCAGACATTTTTATTGTTTGGTAAATAAAGCGATTCTGATCCTGAGAGCAACCAGCAGCATGGTAATATTTCCCTAGTGATTGCAATAACAGACAGTATCATTTTGAAAATACCTCATCCCTGTCAGGAGCCCTCATTGATGAATAGTGAAAAGGAAAAAAAAAACATTGTGACTGAACATTGTGCAACACAAAACCATACAGCCAACACTGACAAGAGCTAGATGCCCCCAACAACATACAGGACAAAAGGGGTGCTAACTGTGGCATGCTGTGCAGAGGGGGGGGGATGCTGAGGGGAGGCCGCCGCTATGCGCGCAATGCAAGGGCAGTTTGGGCGCTGCAGGGAAAACGTGTCACACATGAACCACGTGAGCACCGCTGCCCTGTGGGGGGGGCGGAGGGGGCAATCCCAAATTAATCCAGGGAGGTCGCTTCGCTTTCAGCACACTTGGATCAAAGGCCAATTCATAACATGTTGACCTCATTCTCATTAGTTATAGATAGACTGGATATGAAAAGTGTGTTTCTGGAACAGGCAGGCCGGAGTCATGTGGACAATAAATAATATAGCAGTGATCATAAGTTACTCTGCTATAGATATCTGCCTCTAGATGCTAAATCACATGTTAAATAATCAAAATTGATGTTCACACTTAACTGCATTGTTTTATTTAAATTGTGATGAATCTATTATTTGCAAATAATCTTCCCCAATGTATTTTAGATGCCATTTTGTGACAGATTTTGATTAGAAATTGCTTTTTATCCTGAATTCAGACAACAGCATTGTGCATCACTTGTGTAAAACTGCATCTTATATTTCGATAAAATAAAAAAAGGCCCTGAGCAGGAACATCGCCTGAGATCCTCTAAAACTATGCTGACAGTTTAAATCTTTCATAGCTTTATTAGGTCATGGAAGCAGACTATCATGCATGCCTCTCACTGACCACAAGACATATATACTCACTATACTAAGTGATGTATTGCTCTGAGCAGAGTGGCACAAAACAGTATTAGCTCAGTACTATTCATATTAGCATATACAATCACCAGGAAGGGCACACAAGGAAGTATTGCTTCTTTAGTTTACTGTCTGTTTCTCATCTGCAGAAGGAATGAGATCAAAACTAGTTTTTAAGCCAAGTGAACTGGTAGGACAAGTCACATATTTTTTATAGGCCACAATTACAGCCTGCTGCTTCAATTAAATAGGCCAATCTCCAGTCTTTTAGCCTCTTGATTCAATAACTGGCCTGACATCTGAAAATCCAGTAGCTCAAGTTCACAATGTTTCCAGAGAACAGAAGCAGTTTTTTTCTGTTTTCACTGGCAAAATGTGGAAATGTGGATGCAGACTGCAGAGATCTCACTTTTTGCTGCTTGCTAAGGCACTGCAGCAATCCAAAATCAAACTGTTCAGAATAAACAAAACAAAACAAACACTTCAAGTTGAAGTTGAGAGACTTGGCCTGGTAAACTACTGACTGAAAAACACTTGAGTTTCATGTTACAATACACTAATTTGTATACACGATACATGCATGAAGGGGGTGACTGTGGTTGCAATGGCAACCACTCTATGTATGCATGTGTGCACGCACGTAAATCAAGTCCAGACATACATGTTTTGAGCACGTATGTATGTGTGTGATACCCTGACATCCTTAAAATAGCTAAAATCATTGACATTTTCATAGACCCATCTTGACTTGCAGCCAAACGGCGCATTGACATCGGACAGATCAACTGCTCTGGAACACCCAGCGACCTCGACACCCGCTGCACGTGGCTATCACTGGCCCGCAGCCCAGAAGCAGGAAGCTGTCATCACAACATTAGCCTGCGAGCAGGAAGAGCAGCTGAGAGGCGAGTTGCTGCCCAGCTGAGAGTGGGCCTGTGAGAAAAAGTCAAACACCATTTTGCATATGTTTACATATGCATATTAAACAGTAAACACAATATAACCATATATATTTCAACTTTATTTGGACATACTTTCTGTGCTTGCATGCAGGTTTCTGTCAAGATCAGCATTTATATTCTGCATTAAATATTTAACTCTTTGATGATGAATATAGACTTTAAGGGGAAAAAACACCCTTAAACACTGTCATACTGTTAAGAAAACAAGCCATATTCTTGTTTGCTGGTATATTTCTCCTATTCCTCTGGTTGACTGGCAAACTGTAGACGACGTGACATGTGATGTGTCATATAAAGATATTTCCAAAGCAGCTACAATTAAGCTTGACGGAAACATTGTCAGCTATCTGAAACATAATTTTGGTGTCAGTTCCTTCTAGATGCACCATTTTATAATAATTCTCCACTATGATACAAGAGGAAATCCATCATACAACATGCAGTTTCCCCACTGACAGTAGCCTCAGTAGACCATAATGCACTGCAGCCACAAGATTCTGTTTTCAGCACTTATGACTTTTTCTTAACTGGAAAAAACTCACTCTGCTATTGCGCAGCACCATCGCCCTCTCCACCTGCACATGTGACTCACAGCTGAATGGTTCAAGTTCACACCTATTCTCTGTGGGTTGTCCACAGGCATTCTGGGAAATGTAGGACATCGGTAACTGCAGTGGGAGTAAACAAAGCAGGCTGGGGGAACAGAAAAGTAACCTACAACACTTAATCACAAAAGAACGCCTCGGGCCCACTGTCAGCGGTCTAAGACTATCTAAGCTATTTTCCCTTTAAGCAATGCTTACCTCAAACTAAATCACACACATAAGCTGCATAAGGCAATCTCATTGGTGGAAATTATTACATAAGCGTGAATGCACAGATGCAGGAATATTGTGAGGAATGTTCTCAAGGCACCACTAATTTCTCAGCCGGCTATGTGACTATTACTGGCATTAGGACTGGTTCGACTGCACTGACAGAGATTCCTTCGGCCTGAGCAAATCTCTGGGAGTTTGTGATGCAAGAGAAAGAGTGATCCATTAATGACAGCCTGGGACGAAGGGCTCAGACACAGATTTGTCCCTGCCGGTCACAACAAGGCGTTTGTGAGAAAGAACAACTGAATGCAGCAAGGCCTCCCAGCTCCCCAGACAGCGGCCCTTCCCAAAGCAATCTTTTTTTTTTCTCTCTCTCTCTGAACTTAAACTCCCACCCAGCCTGTTTACCCTCAGTGTGCCGATGGAAAGATAAAGAGGAGTTATCACAGGAACATTGTAAACAAAAGGGAATTTATGTAAACTGAGCTTTTTTTTTGTCATTGGACATGTGGCTTGGTAACTCCTGGGTGAGAAATAACTGCCAGGCTGATGAGAGAGAGAGAGAGAGAGAGAGAGAGAGAGAGAGAGAGAGAGAGAGAGAGAGAGAGAGAGAGAGATACTGCAGCTATTTTCACAGATAAGGGATGAAAAATCCTCATTATGCAGGCCTGTATTTAGGGCAAAGGGCAGGAGTAATCAGGATGACTCAAAGGTGGGCATGTATACATCTCCCATCAAGTAGGAATACAGAAAAGAAGCCATGCCTACTTCTAACACATAACTCTATATGGCTGAAGCAATTTCACAAAAAATCTTGATTGCTGGAAATCAGTCAGCGAGGTAGTTTTTTTTTCAATAACAAAGGCCCCAAAATAAACAGCAAATAAGCCCAGAAACTCTCATATGAACACAAATAGTTTACTGCTGAGTTGTTGAGTACAGGAACTTCACCGCCGCCTCCTGAAACTGGGCAGGTGACTGACAAGTCGCTGTCCTGACTTGTAGTGCGGTTATAAAGAAATTAAACAAATGTCTAACGAAACCAAACAGCTCTTACCTTGAAGCGTGCTTTGAAACCTGAATGAGAAGTGATGTAGTTCCTCCGCTTCATAACATAGTGCCGTAAACCCGGACGAAGGCAATAAAAAACTCTTCACTTCAGCGAACTTTACGCAGCGCTTTCGCTTTCCAAAAAAAAAAAAAAGAATAACTCCGGTCGCCAGAAGTTGCTCTGAGTTCGCCAGCTGTTTGTTGTGAAGCTGACAGCCGCGTCCCACAGGCTTTTTTGTCTCTCCTTTTTTTTCTTTGATGCCTTTATCTTCGCCTGGTTTGATTCAATCCCTCCCTATCGTTTCCCTGGAAAGTGACAGATGACGGCGGGCTGCCTGTCGGCGTCAACAGGTGAAACTGAATGCACGCGGAGGCCGGCGGAGGAGGGAACTAACTAAAAATGTGTGGGGTGTTTGTTGGTGTGGAAAGTCCTGAGCTCAAAACTTCACCGTCAATTTCTGCCTGCTGTGATCAGAGCAGGGCAGAGCAGAGGAGAGGAGAGTCCCGCTCAAGTCCCGCACCCAAATGGGATTTTCTATTCTGGGAACTGACATGACTTTCTCATCGAGGAGTTTATTGTTATAACTGAGGTGTCAGCCGGGCAGACTGCCAGGCCACTTCTGCACGGTGTCAAAGCATTAGGCTACTTAAATAGGTTAACCTAGTAATACTGCACAAATGCAACAAGTCCCTGTGGGCATGTGTGAACATTTTGTACTTGGAGTTAAATTAAACATTAAATGCCATACCATAAAAATATCATAAAATTACCTTGAAGTAATAGAGAGCTATATTGTGTTTAATGACGTAGGTAAGTAAAACAAACAAACAAAAATATCCGAAAAAACAAAAATAATAAACAAACAAAAAGTTTTAAGATCACTATGAAGCCACCAGTAGAGACATAAGACATTATATATCTTAGTACTACAGGGTAGTACAGATTTAAGTCTCTGTAGGATATTTAAGTGATCCCTTAAGATTTAAAAAATATCATAGACTCACTACAAATTTATTAGTGATTATTACAAATACACTGTAAGTCCCCATAGAAACAAAACACAATGTGGTCTGTATAAACTTGCTACTGAGTAGAAAAGATACACTACAAGTCCCTATAGGAATATTATAGTAATCCTTTAAGAGGTTAAAAAATACCATTAGGTATTATAAATTAACTACAAACTCAATGTGGACTGCACACACTATAAGTCCATTCAGGAATATATATAAGATAAAAAGTATACCATCAAGTAATAAGGTCAGTGTAAAGTCAGTGCTAAGCACCACAGACACACTTTAAGTCCCTATAGGAATATTAGTTTTCCATAGGGACTGCGAGCCTGGATCCACTCTGTTGAAGGGTTTAGCACCCTGGCTGGCCTCTTTACAGCTCTTTCTGAATGAGCTGATAGTGTAATAGATTCTCCCCAGTGACATGTGGCCGGGGTGAGAGAGAATGGGCAGCAGGTTCAGGGTGGCACAGTGTAAGTGGGCAGAGGGACAGCCTGAAAGAGGGACAGCAGATGGGACACAAACCGGGTAAAAGGACAGCTGGCACCTCTGCCTCTCAAAGGCAGAATGGGAGTCAAAAGAGCAGGAGCATTTAAGGTGGAGGAAAACCACGCCACCAAAGCTACATATCTTCCACTTGATGGCAACAGCAGTCACACACAATGCAGGTGTCTGTCAGTGGGTAGGCTAGGTGAGACAGGAGGGCTGTCCAGTAATGTTGTTTGTCTCGAGCGCTGACAAAGACAGCTGGTAGATGTGTGTGTGTGTGTGTGTAACCTGACAGCATTAACTTGCATGTGACAAAACAGGATCATAATCTTTGCTTTTATTCATTTCAAAGGTCCTCTTGAAGCATACAGTGTCGTTCAGCGAGTTCATAACCTTGCAGGCACTTCACTGTCAAAACATCCTAGATAAAATTACCAACAATATTCACGCGCACAAAGTACAGCTCAAAGGAACCAGATCAGATAACCTGTAGCAGGGTTAGACTGATGTCTTGGCCTGGTATTGGGTTTTTATCAGTCCATCATGTGGTCTACCGCTCTCACCACAACTACAAGGTAAAGTCCTTAAAACCTGCCATGAAATGTTATTTTATTGGTACATTTTATTTACTCATAACCGTTCATAATAGCTGTCAAGCGACATAAAAGGATTTTACCAGTATGGGTTACAGTGGAGTTTTAGTGGTCTGAATGCTATTTCAGTGGCTGTTAGACCCTGAAATGAATAAAAAAAATGAGGGGGAAACACTGGATACCTGTCATTTTCTGGGATGGGATCCACTTCAAAGCACTGATACTGGCCTTCAAGAGCCAATTTCCCCATTTCGGTTAAACCCTATCATATGGCATACAGTACTATCAATTGTATGAGTGGCTTCAGTTGAGGCATGTGGTTGAGTCAGGGGCTGACACTCCCAAACAAACCTGTCTTCACAACAGTGTTGATGGAGCATGAAACACGGGCTGAGGGCAGAACCTGTACGGCACGAAGAAATCCTGAGTTTTCCTGTGTTGATATCTGGTCAGTTCCAGACTGTGATATACAGATGTGTATTTTGATAAATGGCCCGGTTCATTCAGTAGACGGAGGAGCATAAAAGAGGCACGGCCATGACATGGTTTGGACTTTTGCAGTGGAAACTTGGCCTTCAGTGATTCTGAATGCAAATAAGAGTAGCTTCATTTTCCTGTTATGCAAAAAGGCCACTATTGGCAGCAGTCAGAGTTGTGTGTGTGTGTGTGTGTGTGTGTGTGTGTGTGTGTGTGTGTGTGTGTGTGTGTGTGTGTATGTGTGTGTGTGTGCGATACCTTGGCTAGAGAAGTCCGGAATCACTGGAAAGGCCATGTGGAAGAACTCAATTGTCTCAGTTGAGCATTCATGAATACTAAACCGAAGCCTTGAATGGAACATTTTCTATTTTAGCTTTACTTCTCGTAAACTTCCTTTCCAACTCTGCAACTCATAATGATGTAAGCGAATAAAGACTTTGAAATATGATTTTAATTTATTAGGAAAATAACTCAGCAACACAGATTTTTTTCCCTCATGGATCTGTCATACTCCTGTCTAAAAATAGGCATTTAGTTCATCAGTTATTATTTTGTGCATGATCACGGTGACTTTAGTGGCCACACCACCAAATTGTAATAGCAGCTATTAATCAGTAGGATGCAGAGGAAAAACTGTTCATGAGATACATACATCTTGGAAATGACATTAAAATACAATCAAGTGCTTAGTTTTGGTTAATCTTGCTTGAAGAGAAATGTGTAAATGTTACAATTTGCTTGTATGTAGATGTTTTGTTTGAAATGTTCCCTTTTGTTGAACGCTCAGACTTCATGTAGTCCACAAACCAGATTAGCAGGCACTGCAATATCTGCCAGGGAAGAGCAGAAACAAACAGTTTGAAGAAGCGGAACTGTTGTTACAGTAATTTCATTCATTTGAATGTGAGGGCAGATGTGAATGCCAAAGAATACTTTAACATTGTCTAATATTAACATGAATAAACTGCAATGCTCTTCAGGGATTAGTTATGTTTGCTAGCAGAGCATGGGTAGTAGATGGTTTGTAATAAAGACAGAGCATCATATCTGAGTGTGTGATACCTATTTTAGCAGGCTTGGGGAGATTCAGATTGTTCATGATGTCCACAAACTCCTCCAGGCTCTTGGTCAAGCGTGGGTTAAACCTGCGCTCCTCGCCGACTGTAGACGCCGTCTGACCTGATGCACACAGATACAGCACGATGTGTCATCTTTTACTGGCAGCAGTGTTTCCCCACCCACTCCTCTGTTACCCCGTGTCCTGTGAGGGATACATACTGTCACATAGATCTGTCACTGCTCACGTATTAAGCCCTTAATTGGACCAGGTGTGCACGAGTACAGATGGTATAAAAAAATGGCAGACATGCTCATACAGCAATATGGCGCAATGTTCAACCAACCCAAATCCAGATGGCAAATGAAATGACAGCAGAGTGAGGAATTAAGGAGCCATAAGTGAAGGATTTTGGGAGGATGTAACATCCATCTCAGCTGCAGAATTCATTTTCACCAAACCAAAAACTGAGTCACTTTGCCAACTAGCAAGAACACTGGATGTTTAGCTTGATGGTTAACTCATAATAAACTGACTCCTCAACATTTAATCAACATCAAGAAAATTAGCTTCAAATCATTCAATGTCAACGTTGCCAGTTAATTAAGTTATGCATGAGCTGTTAGTATATTTAAGCTAGATGTGTGTTCGGGTTACTTACTACAGTTTGAGTTAGTGGGGTTACCGGTGATTCTGAGACAAAACAACGTTAAAATCATAAGTCTGCTGTCTGCAGCGTCTCATGGCTCTGTTTCAAAATGACTCATCTGGAATTAACCAACATCCTCAGACAAGGTTTTTGGGGCTATACACCACTGAATTCTGGGTGACTGAATCAAATATAAAAAATAACTTGTCCATGCTGCGACAGCAACTGAATTGTCTGATGCAAAAACTCTAAGGGAGCACGAGTTTGAATGGGCATGACGCCACTGCATGTAGACCAATGCACGGCCTATATTAAAGGACTGGATGACAATCACAAAAGCGCTCTGTGCCTCTGGAAATGGGTTGGTTTGATGGATCTAAGGCTGTGGTCACACTTGTTATCTCAGTGGGATGATATCTAGCCGCATCAGAGTGCATGAAGTAACAGGTCTGGATATACAAAACACAGATTTTGTTAACATTTTGGATCAATTTGTGATCAGCATTCTGCATACACTGGCAGACGCAGAGGAAGAAGGGAAAAAGCAATTTCAGCACAGACTGACAGTAAATAAATGAAGCCATAAGGAAGCGCTCTGGTCACTGTGGAAGCACAGTGACATAATCTCATAAAATCTGAACTTTAGAATCAGACTAAACTATTCCTTTAAAATGACCAGGGTAACCACGGCCATGATAGTCTGGAAAAATGTATAATTACATGGCACTGGCAGACCAATCAAAAGCCGCTGCACAGTAAGTACTTCATCATATTAATCCATTTGCATGACCAGTTTTGAACCCGGTGGATCATTGAGATATGACATAAAAAATATACTGAGATGTTTGAGGTTCTCTGCCAACCTTTGTAGTCATGTGCTGGGTAGATGAGGCAGTGGTCAGGCAGGGAGAAGATCTTCTGATGGACTGAGTTATACAGCCTTTTGGAGCAACCTGAGAAACAAAAGCAAAGTTTGAGATAAGCCTGAGTGATCCCAAAAGACGGTAACACTGCCTCCCTGTGTTCACCTACCAGCATTACAAAAACAAAAGCAAAAGCAAAAGCGTGCACCGAGACCCAGTCAGAGACTATTCAGAAACAATAGTGGATAAGGCTGGCTTCACACAATGCAAGTTCCACGCAATCAGTTGCAGGCTGCATATGAAACTTTCACTGTTGCCATGTCAACAAACCCATATGGAACATTCCAAATGACGATGCAAACCAAATTTATAATTTTCATTGGTTGGTTCGCCTGGAACTCCACGTTGCATGGAACTGAGGTTGCATTTTGCAGCATCAAAAGCCAGCTGAAGTCACTGTAACCACAAGATATTTGACCAGATAATCAGATCAAGGTGAGAGCACAGTTTTACCCTGCTGGAAATCCGTCCTGCCGCAGCCTCTGATGAGCAGGGCGTCCCCAGTGAACGCCATGCTCTGATCCCCCATCACCAGCGTCACACACCCATCTGTGTGTCCTGGAGTCTCCCTCACTGATATATGCTGTAGAGGAGGACAGAGGAAAGGTGAGATCAATTCAAGTCCATCTCAAAGAGCTTTACAGAATCAAAAGGCAGGGAATGACAGATCTACGACTAGCTACTCTAAAATTTCTTAATAGTTTGTGGCCACTGATTTTGCATTGTGTAATCCACTGATCATTTCCTCCTTACATGCTTCCCAAAGGTGAGCTTGTCTCCCTCTGACAGGAAAATATCTGCAGAGGCACCGCTGAATTTGGAAATGGCACTTTTCAACCCAGCCACCCTCTTCTTCATCAGCCCTGTGCTTGTGATGTGGTCCGCGTGGCAGTGGGTGTTCACTGTGGGGGAAAAAAATGGTGAAAATCTGCCTTTTTCACACTACACACACTGCATTAAGAACCTGGGATTTTGCCAAATTGATGTTTCACAATGGAAATATTATTAAAGGAACAGTTCACCCAAATAACAATGTTTTCTCATTCACCTCTATCTATCCAGATTGTTTCTGAGCTATTTAGCCAAAGAACACCAGCAAACTGTGTCTATCCAACCCCAATGAGTACTAATTAGAGGCGGACAGATACAATTTGACAACGTTCTTTGGCAGGAAATAGTCCCCAATGAAACTCTTCACCCCTGATGACTGCGGTCAGGTATCCATGTAATGGAGAAACTGGTTGCCGGTGACACGGAGAGAAGAGGCTGGAGACTGGAATGTCTTACATGAAGGTTTAATGAAGAAGCTTGTACAAGGAGACACAGTACACAGGGATGTGCTGGCTATGTCTGAAGTGGCATAGGAAGAGATGAATGTTTTATACTGTTTTGGGTTAGATAATCAGTTGGAGGAGGATCTGGGGCGACTTTGATGTCGGAGGAGGAAAAATGCCAAGTGCTGAGTTGTGGGGTAAAGTACCAGGTTTATAGAAGGGATGGTCAGCATGGTGAGCGGCTCTAGACATGTGAAGATGTCCATCAAGATAAGTAAGATGTGTGTCGGGATAAGATTAGCTTACAGGGGACAAGGAACGTTTAGCATATGTAGGACTCAGGTGAGAACTTATGTAAAGCTTATACAAGGATGGAGATTTTTCCATAACAATCCATATCAGTGTTTTTGGAAAGAGCTGTTGCTGTTGAGTTTTTCTCATGTAAAATTTTGACGGTTTGAGCGCTACAAAGAAAACAAATCCAGCCTGTTTGTATCAGCATACCGGAGACAGGAGAGATCGCAGCAGACTGGAAACCTTGTCAAATTATACAGGAGTTGTCTGGATGGAGAGGCTGCACTTGGGGTAAGTGAGAAAAATAATGTTTGTATTTTGCATGAACTGTACCTTTAAGCAGAAATGACAATATTCTGCTAGCCCCATCCACATTAACTTTGAGTCAACCATTAGTTTATATGTTATAGATTAGGTGAAGTGTGTGTAAATAAACACAGTGAGAGTGGTTTATACTAGTCAACGAGGATGGGACAGTGTGATTGCATTTGGTCAAGGATTATGTTTTAACAGACTTTGTAATGATGTGCAATTATGCAATAAAACCACACCTCTGAGCTGTGCCAGTGGAAGTTTGTTGAACAATCATGTAGAGAATAGCTAACCTGCCAATTTCAGTCTGACCCCGAGTTCATCTATGAGCTTCAGATCCCTGTCAAGGGTCTCCAGTACGGGGTCGATGATGATCGCCTCCTTGCTCTGTGTGTCTGCCAGCAGGTAGGTGTAGGTGCTGCTCACCGACTCAAACAACTGAACAGGGAGGGCAGACGAGGACACAAGAATGAGCCAGTTTTAGATAAGCAAGGATGATAATACTGCAGGTCACTTCCTGATAAAGGGTGTGTTTGCAGAGAGAAATGGGAGGGAGGGAGAAAACACATTTACTCTATGATGCGGGAGTTCCTTGTTTTCAATGCATTGAATGTTAAGCCTGAACTGAGGTTGGGAATTCTTCCAATGTTCATTATAAAAGCTTTATTTCATGCTTATATTTAATAAATGCTGTTTGATCTGTGAAAGTCATAAAATAGAAATTCTAGTTGATTTTTATTTGAAAACAAATTAGTCTGTGCATGAGGGTCTGAGCTCCTACAACACACCCACCACTCAGTCCACTGCAGTTTAATCCCCACCATGCATCATCAGCTTTTTACTATATTATTGCAAACAGTGAACAAATGAAACAAGCGGGCATGCCTGATGAATTTCCCTGCACTCACTCTGTGGAAAGCGTTCAGTTATTTTACAAATTAAGTAAATTTAACTAACTTCTAACTTCTTAACAACTCTGTTGTTTAACGGTATATAGCTCACTGCCACCAGGAGCATATAGACACGTTCACATTGCTGCATCTTCCTGGTGTATCAGAGTTGATAAACACTGCGTGGACTAAACTGATAACAATAAAAACTCATAGCTTACTTGTCTGAAGAAGAGTCCTTCGCCCAGCGCCATCCTGGAGCAGTACGGTCTGCTGGTAGTGTGTACGCCCGGATAGAGGAGCCTGTTCCGGGTTGCAGCACCACTCCAGCCCCCGGTCTTTGCTTGGAGGCGAAGCGTGAAGGCCAGAGCGTGCTGCACCGGTTTCGCCCCTTTTACTACCGAACACATGATGATTCGTCGGTATTAGCCTGATCGGGCTGTCAATAAAGTGTCAGGACTGAATCAAATATATCTTCGTAAGCAGCTCTGACCTCCAGGCTGCAGCCGCACCGTATGTTTTCTATTCTTGCAGTCTTCCTACAGTTACTGTCAATCTCCTTGTGAAGGTATATGGTCGAAAAGGCTGCCGACGAGGTTATTATTTATTATATGATCTGTTTAGTCCGTCGCTTATTGAATTCAACGCGCAGTCTGGAGGCGAAGCTCTCGCCTTGGATGAACCCCGACCAAAATGATCCTATCATTGCGTCTTACGCTTGCCGTGACCGTGCCATAACAAATGTTTTTTATTGAGCAATTGAGGCGAGGGTTGAAGGAGTGAACTGTAGTTCATCCGGCTGGCCAACTTCCCACAGTCATACTTGTGCAGCCCACTGCTTTCTATTGCAGTGCACGAATGACCTGATGCGCGCTCACGATGAACACGCGCACGCAAGCCGGTTAGTAGGTCAAGTGTCCCTGTGTGGCCTACGTGACTGTTGTTCATTACTGTAGACCGGTTTTATAGGTGCATGGAAGGATATTCAAACTTGAAAATATGTCTCATAATTTCCCACATATGTATTATTTGGGTCAAAATGAAAGTAAAAATTCAGCTTGTCTTTTCACATACTAGTGTGGACTGTGAAGGCAGAAAGACCTTTATACATTTCATTTTCACACCCATCTGTTTGGTTAATAATATTCAAATTTAAAT
>OMLF01050109.1:0-10943 GCA_900302615.1 Holocentrus rufus
TTATAGGAATTTTCATAGGATACATCATGATAACTAGCATCAAATTAATTTTAGTCAAGGAAAGGGTCTTTTAAGAGGCTAAAGCATACATTAATGCTAATTTGAGGCAATATATATACTTTTTATTTGTTTATACAGGTGATTTTTTATAATGATAGTGGTCATATCTTTTATTTACAACATCACTGAGCACAAAAGATAATTAAACCTAGCTCTGGGTCTTTATTGAGAGGAATAGGTCTTCACATATTTATTTTGTTAACTAATGAAACCAGAGAAGAAGCTTTACACATCAGCATCCACTTCAGCTCTTAGGGTATGAGCACAACAATCTCATATTTCCCGCTGTGATTCCAGTTTTACCACCATGCTTAATTTATAGTTATTTTCCAATAAAACACAGCCATTGCGGGAATTAATTGCAAGAAAATGATTGTTCTCTCTTGTTCTCTCTCTGTAGTCTTGTGTGTGCGCCATGAAGCTAGTTGACAGTTCATGTGGGAAAAGAATCCAACCACAGCTTTGGGTTACACAACACAGCCGCCCGCTGAGCCACAGACAGAGCTCGCCTGGTCCAGCCCAGACGCTGCAGAACACCCACAACGCTTCCCCGCCCCTACCCTGCCTTCCTCTGCCAGGTGGCCTGCGCCGAAGCCTGGCTCTCAGAGAGCTGGGTGAAGATGACCTGGGAAGAGGGTAACACTTCTCTTTACACTAGTATTGTTCATGCACATTTGTCTTTATCCATTAATATCCATGGATCCAGGTTTTTAAGACCAATGATGTTTAGAGGGATGCTTTTCACATGGCATGAATTGTACAAGATGTGCTATTTGGTGTGCACCTTGATCTAAAACACCCTACAGTACCATGAGTGCATCATAGAGTGCAACATAATATATTTTGTAAGTACATTACAGTTCATGAGTGCATTTTATTTAAAGCAGTCAACAAAGTGGATTTTCTGTAACATCCTTGAAAAAAACGTCATGTACAGGGAAGCATGCACATCCAAAAATAACAAAAGGTACAGGAACAAAGCTGCAATAGATAAAATATATTCTATACATGTATCTGCTTCCAAAAGCCTATAATATATTACCACTCAGCTGGTGTCGTAACATTTTGAGCATATATCTTCTTTAGACATTACGGAAGTTTCAACACCAGCTTGATGGTAATAAATCACTCGCCTTGGGAGCATATAGTGTGCAGGGTCTTTGGTGTGCCGATAGAATTTATTACAGCTAAACACTGTATGTATATTTAATTACTGAAAATTAAAACTGCATCATTAATCAATGGAATATTAGTTTAGCATCATCTGCTGATTTGATAGGGTTTGATTTGAAGCTGGTTTGTTTTCAGCACTCATAGGCAACCTCAGCTTAACGGGAGAAACAAGGATCAAACTGTCATTTGGGGCTAATCTAGGGATGTTTCATAAAAGTAACTCAATGACATCATTCCTCTCCGTCAACCAGAGCAAACAAGATTTTGTTTGTAGAAAAGTGGAGTGGAATCAGCTCAGATTCAATGCTGTGAACTGAATGCAACATGATGAGCTTATACTGTGCACAATGTTGCAGATATGATATGCATTTATAAGCTCATTCAAATCCCAAGGACGAACATCCCTGTATACCTGAATAAACAGAATATTCTGAATATTGCCGTGGAAAGAGGGTTTACACCGACTGCAAACCCCCCGCAGTTACATGGAAACAATTCCTCAGCTTAGAATCCATACTTGTAGAGTGTTTATGTTTAGTCTACTGTCACGCAGTACATCTTGTCTGCACTATATGTGAGGTCCTGTTATGTTTTTTTGCCTCCACCTATTGTGTCAGTTCTGTATTGTGCAACTGTCTTGTAATGTGTCAGCGCCAATTAATGAAATTCCTTGTGTAGCAGCTGTCCTTGGCACGTAAAAGTGATTCTGAAAAGTAATAGTAAACAGGTTAAGGTCTTCTTTAGGATAATCTGTTAATATGCATCATTATATCCCGATCACATTTATTTCTGTATTCGTGAATAAACACTGTGTTACTAGGAGAATCACAGACCGCAAGAACACAGGTAAATGGAGAATATTGTTGGCATGCCTCGGTATTTCAACAAACAATAATGTGAGCAGAATCTGTTTTTGTTTGCCCCCCTGGCAGCAGAACAGCAGCCATGGTGCAGGAAGGGGTGCAGGGTCTTGCTCAAAGGCACTCCAGAAACTTGCAGCAAGGGAGGGCCTCAAATGCAAATCTTAAGAATGGAAATGTTGCATTACACCACTACACCAGCCCATTGCATTAAGGCAATAATAATCACAATCAGCTTATCCCACTTATTGTAAACAGATATGGTGTATACAATGTTAACGTGAATACTTTTATACCTTAATGAATTAAAATATGCATGTAAACACATTCACAGAGAAGGCCTGTGATTAGAAGAGCCAGACAGAGCACATCTGTCAACAGTCTGATGCCAGTGATAACTTATCTACCTTTGCAGGTTCATAAACAACTTCCCATTATTAATGACTACTGTGATTCATTGTGGGCTGCGGTCTGAGGCTTATGACAGCCAAGTGTTTTACGCATGAGTTGTGCTGACGAGCTAGTGTGTGGCATAGTTTCCAACAACACTTGTGCCAATTTTTTCATTTTGTTTTGTTTGGTTTTTTCTTAACATTTTCTTAATGTTAAGAATTAAGTTTACTGAACAATTATAGTCATCATTACAAGAAAGTTAAAATCTGACAATGGCATAATAGATAATGGATTACAACAATAATGTAAATACCAAGTCAAATATCTGTCAAATCAGAACCTGAAGAGATATCAATAGATGATGAAGGAGAATAAAAAGCAGGGGATATAGGTGATTGACACAAATAGAATAGGGTTATTTAAATTAAACACAAACTGAGCAGTTAACTAACCGAGTCAGTGCCACTATTATCATGTTATTTGTATCAACTATTGGAATTTAGGTGCAAAGGATATAGAAGAGTGCACTACCAAATCACATGTTTGAAAGAGAGTGTCATTTTATCCATGTAATTTAGGTGTAAAACAGTCCATGGTGAGAATGTCAAGATGGCAAATATTCCAAGTCAATCTTATATTAATTGGAGAATAAAACCAGAATCTGAGTGATTTTAGCAGTTAAGGAACGCAAAAAAAGATGAATTACATTTAGATGCATTTTTAGATTTGACCCATTTCACCCATGAAAAACAGAACCAGGGAGACGGATAATGGAGATCTAGTAGTTAATGTAAAGATTGTGTGACAAAGAGACAGAAATGAGATACTATTGGACAATCCTACAATCCAGGGAACAAACAGGGAGCAAGTAGTGAGTGTATAGTTGTCATTGACAGTCCAGATTAATTGAGCTCCACTGGCTGAAGTTGCAATGAGGAATTTGTATGGAGCTTGGTGGTGACAGCTGTCTTGTTAAAGGGCATTAACACATGACAAAGGTCTCAAACATCTTAAGATAGGATGAGTAAAGTTAGACATGGAAAGCAGTAAATCATCTGCATATAATGACACATAATTAACTGTATTTTTCATATTAATTAGGCCAAACATTTGTCATTGATTCTGACTGTTTCCAATTAGCTTAGTCATCAGTAAGTTGTTATGCATTGTTGTGGACAGCACTGGTTTGTTCACTCATTTGATTAAATTCAGATGTTCTTTCAAAAGCAAATTCCACAATTTTTAATGTTTTTCATAATCCAAGGAGCAGTGCTGAGCTTGCATGCTCCTTTTCAGCAAAACCAGACTTCATGCTTATTCTGTTACAGATATTCATTCTTGGAAGATGTCCAGTTAAACTGGTCTTTTACTGCTGTCATCTGAGGACTTCCAGTGGAGCTATTTGCCTTGCTCAAAGGCATCTCAGCAGTGGTTGCTGAAAGAAGGGGTAGATTTTCCAAGATTGAATTTAAACAGATGATCATTACAAGTTTCTGTAACCACTAGGCTTATGGGAGCTTTTTGTTCTATAAACATGTCACAGATGCAGAAATAATCTAGTTGAGTTAAACCTCAGAATAAATTTAAAGTTTGCAAGTTAGAAAACTGGCAAACTTGAATTGTACAAGGACAATTAAAATATAACTGGCCATGACTCCTAATGTTCATTTATTTCTGGCATTCAAGGTTTTGGAAGGTCTTCAGATTGGCTACCTAGACAACTAAATGCTGGTGTGTGGGGGCTAATGTGAAGACTAGTCAGTAGCAAGAATGCCATGCTACATCCCCTCTTCCCCCTGTCTTTTTACTGGGCTTCAGTCTTAAGCTATTTAGCTAGACAAACTGTGGTTCTATGGCTCCACCTATTGAGGTTTAACTCAACCAATGAGATGATGTTTGCATCCAGAGCAGTTCTACCTCAGAAAAATGTTTTTCATAGCTAAAACTCCAATCGGCAACCTTTAGGATGCTGCTGTTCCAATTTCAAAATTACACTGAAAGCCACTCATATTCTGTCATGTATTCTGACCTCTGTTTTTAACGTGGGTAACATTTCAAAAAGAGCCATATGTTTAACCTTTTTTTTTTTTTTTAAGCAGAAGTCATGTTAGGTAACCCCTCAGGTAGCTGCTAGGGGCATTAAAGCTTTCAAACAATGTGTGAATTTGCCTTTGTCAGAGCCGCGCAGATAACGACAAGTGAGTGACACTTTTTGTCTGGTGTCTGTCTCAGGGGGGAAGTGATGCAACGTCGAGCCAAGAGAGTCAAAAACAACATGCAGCCGAAATCAAAGAGCCCAGGCATTTGCTCAAACAAGCTGTCCTGCCTCGCTGACAGACAAGGTGCTTCAGTGGGAGAGCTTTATTTTTTATGTCTCCCAGTTTTCTGTCACTTCTCTGCTGCTTTTGGTGTCACTCACTCAAACATGCAGATAAAATATAAATCAATGTATTCAGGATTGATGTCTAAATGTACGTAAGTCCCGTCTTCTAAGCCTATGAGTTATGCTTCTGGCTCCATGGCCAAGTCAGGTAAGTGTGTGTGTGTGTGTGTGTGGTGGATTTCCATTCCATGACTCAAACATGAAGTAAAAACAGAGAGATTACAAAAAGAACAGATCACTCTGGGTTTGTTGAGTAAAACCTGGTTCCAAACACGTACCCACAAGCATGACACAGATAAATCCAGCAACATCCAGCACGAGGAACAAAACTATATGAATATTTTTGGTCTCTGTTGCTCTGTTGTTGCTTGGCTGGGACAAGACAGCTGGGCCTCGTGCTATGCCATTACATTGGATCCCTTTATTACAGAATCCCAGCATTAATGGAAATAACCTGTCGTCCTGGGCCAGGTAGCTCGACAGCCCCATAAATCAAACCTGTGTTTGGGAGGGTGAGGAGGAGGAGGAGGAAGGGGGGGGGCATGTGGAGAGTGGGTAGGAGAGAAAAGGGAGGGTAAGGGAGGCAGGGAGGAGGGAGGAGGTTCCTGTGCTTGTTGACAGGCTCAAATGAAGCTTGAGCAAACAAGCTCTTCAGGTGTGAGAGCTCTGTGAGTGCAGAGGACGGCTGGAAGAGAGAGACAGGAAGGCAGGCAGGCGAGGATGCAGACAAACAGGCAGGTGGACAGGGAGAGAGAGGACAGACACACAGAGCAGGCATGGAGCTTGGTTTAAAATGAACGATCACCTAAAAAAAAAAATTTTAATTATGAAACTTAAAAGAAGTGGGAATGCAAATAAAAATGTCTTAATTAGGGTGCCATAAAAGTGATGGTTCAATAGTGTTTGTTTCTTTTTTCTCATGTACCAGTTGGGTGGGGTTTACTTCATCAGGATGATTCAACCCGTGGGATGGGTGGGGCATTTTTCACAGAAAGCAGACACCTTTGCAGGAAAGTATGTGCAGTTAGTTTGGCGTATTAATTTGGGTGACTAACACTATCTGAATTGTCCTTCTACTGCCAAACTCCATCTCTTGCGCCATGTTAAAAAGAAACTCTGATGCAAGTTTTAACCAGATTTGGTAAATGCAGT
This sequence comes from Holocentrus rufus, assembly GCA_900302615.1. Lineage (NCBI taxonomy): Eukaryota > Metazoa > Chordata > Actinopteri > Holocentriformes > Holocentridae > Holocentrus > Holocentrus rufus. The sequence goes on from OMLF01050109.1 coordinate 6,022, forward strand.
CTGATGGATAATATATTTGGTTATCTGGTCCTGTTGCACTGGAGAATGTTGCACATACTTTTTATATATCTTATTCTTTTTCTATTATACTGTTGTATTTAATGCACATATTCTACATATTTACATACTTTATTTTTGTTTATTATTTATAGTTGACATATTGTAGTATTATGTACATATTTTTACATTCCCTTACATATTTCTTATTCCTATTTCTTTAAATACAATGTTGTATAGTGTACATGATACATATTGTAGTGTAGTGTACATATACATTTTTACACATTTTACATATTCTCTACATATTTATTTTTTCCTATTTCTATTTAATTACTTGTTCTATAATGGTTACTGCAACTGTCTCAATTTCCCTACGGGGATCAATAAAGTATTCTGATTCTGATTCTGATTCTGATTAAGTTTGAAATATCCGAATATGAAACTGTACAATATTTGCACAGATTGTGCAATGCAGCTTTCTTGTATTATTGGTTATAGTACTGCTGTATGTACCCGCTGTACAAATTTAGTAAGATACAATATGAGGAAAGATGAACTTTGGTGATTACCAGAGCCAAAAAATAGAAGTTTCAAAATAAAAGGGTAAATAGTAAAAAGGGTAATAGGTAATGTGAAAAAAAATGAAATAATATCAAAATGTTGCCTCCCTGCACTGTTAATAAACAAGCAGAATGTTTCTCCACCACAGTTTCCAGGTTGTGATCCAGTCAAATTTGTAGAACAACATATCATACCAGCCCAACTGGCTAACCTCAGAGCACCCTGTTTTCTATCAGTTGCTAACGCAAACTGGATGGTTGTTTATAATTAGCATATACACATGTACTTCTCAGTGGTTTGCTTTGAAATAATTTGTCAAAGAGAGTCTGTGGCATTATAATAATCAAACGCCATTCCCGGATTTGTTTTACTTGGTTGGGATTTTGGTGATTTGTGTCTGTGAAGGGATGGAATTCCTTGTGGTGTTGTTGCTGAACAACTCTGCCTCTGTTTCCCTTCCTGAGTTATGTCTGATTGGGTGTCTAATTATGATCTTGCAGTCTAAGGGTGGAGGGGGTGGGGTATCTCTGTGATCTCTATCATGGAGTTAGACTATGGGTGTGAAATGTTTTGCAGGGAAAAGTGTACAACGGTGTACCTTCTGGCACAAGTATTTAACTCTAATGACAAAGCAAACAATTTAATTTTGTTTTGAGGCAACTTTTGAGGTCGTTTTTGCACCCCACACTCTCAGAATTAACGATGCAACATTGCACCCTCTATATGAATACAGAAGGGGAAAAATGCACCCATTTCTTAGAAAAAGCAATTAATTAGCCATTTTTTTTTTACTTTATCTATGAAAGGATTGCTTTGCTTTGCATGTTTTTTTACTCACTGCAAACGCCCAAAACTACAACCACCACCCCCAAAGTTATGAAAGCTATAAATAAAAGCGATAAAAATCTAAGCAACATGCATTTTTCATGAGGATGCTGCCCTTGACCACCATCAAAAGTTGACGTACATTAAACAGTGTCAAAGTATTTTGTACAAACTGCTGCTGGCCTTCTTCTTTGCACGCAGTCATAAATGTGTTTCGTGAGTAATTCACGCACACATGACACTAATCCAACTGTGTGGGCAAGGCCCGTCTGGTTGAGGTGTTATCACTGAGAGAAATCAAGAGGGAAGCCACTTGCAGAGCTGTATTTATCACTCCTATTAATAAAAACCACAGAGGAAAACACAGTTGGGTGCTAGGTACAATGGCGCAATTGTTTTCCTGGGGCGGGAGAGGATAATATTAAGTGCTTTTAATATTCACATATATCTGTTACCAGTCTGGATTGCAAGCAGCGCCTCCTTTCCAGGAGGGCTTATTTAGTGCAGAGCCCTGGGGGAAACAGGTGGATATTAGGTGCGTTCTCTAGCTGTGCCTGCACAAATCCATGCACAACAGGAGACAACATCTCAGAATGGATGGCATAGTTCAGATGTTTTTAATTAGCTAGTAATAGTGCCTTTGTGTCCCAGATCCGCGTCATTTGCATACTTCATGAGTCGGAAAAGGGCGATTATGTTCCATCATGCCACCCATAGCTGTTTTTCTTTAGGCACGCGATGCTATGTGTACTTGGCAGGGGTGCCAGCCTCCGCATTTCAACACAAAGCATTTTGTTTTAGCGCTAATTACACGGCAGGCAAAGGCAGATGGGCCCTGCTTCTTCCTCCCCTCTGTGGGTGACAGTTATTGACAATCGACCCTGTCTAGCCATAATACGCCAGAGGCAGAGGAATCAACCTCTTCCAACGTAAACACTGCGGGGAGAGGAGCATCAAATGGGGCGGCTTTTACCTTGACAACTGTAACTATGTTCAACAAATTAGTCCCAGAATCCCCAGGTGTTTACACTCCTTGAAATGAAAGAGATTGCCTTTCGCCTGACTGACAGTAGGGATCTTTCAGATTCAGCGTTTGTTTTCATTGCTGCAAGTGTGAATGGGCACAACGGATGACACCCACTCCAAAATGCCAGTTTGATTCTCCAGATCTACAGATTCAGAGTCCCATTCATATGCATGTGCATGAATGTGTGTGTGTGTGTGCGTGTGTGCCATTGTGTGTGTGATTGCCAGAGGGTCAAATGCAGACAATTCTCAGCATTTGTTTTAACCTGCATCGACTTCCAGCTGGGTTTCCTGCAGAACATTTCACATTCAGTGTCGGTTTAGCTGTCAATTACACAAAATTGCACAACTTGAACTACTTTCCGGTGATTGCCTTAATTTTCTGCCACTCATATCTGGCTTATGATGCATGAGCACGTCTGTGTGTGTGTGTGTGTGCAAGTGCATGAGTGTTCTTGAGGCCGGGATCAAAGATCAGCCACACAGGTCCATTTCCACCATCAGATTCCGTCTCCGGCGCCGTGCCATCCCTCCGCCGAGTGACTCTCAATCTTCTGTGAAAATGGTTTGAAGGGTCAGCGGCTGTGAGCGACCCGCGGCCATTTCCCCGCTCCTGCGCCCGCCCCGAGCCCGCATCCAACACTTAGTCACACCGGCATCAAAGGAGGGAGCTCGTCACACCTCACACATCAAAGACAAACCATTAATGTCTATGGCAGGCAGACTGTACGCACAAACAAGAGGATCTTGACTGTGACGTTCAGTAGAAACTTGCATTTTATCCTGTTGTTTTTGTGATCCTCGGTAAATGTATTATCATTCAAATAAAAAGGTTTGTACATCTTAGTATATCACTTCCTGCTGTCCCAAATGGACTAGACATGGCATCAACAAAGAGCTTGAAATCAGAGGGGCTGTTATGTCCGGCAACAAAAATTACTTTTGACATTTAAAGTTGCCACGTGCGATATTTTTAAACATCAATATATCGCTGACAAAATAATTGTGATCCCTTGGCATAATTACTGTAAACAAATGGAGACTGTGGTAGCCTGTATCTCGTGCCAGTGGTATTGTCAGTGCTTAAGTGGCTCAAAATGAAGACCACATTACCCAGAAGCCCTGTTGCGTCCTGTCACAGAGAGGATGTTGCTGCGTTGCTGTTCCCCCTGGCGTGTGTTTTGTTTTTCACTGCAGCGAGGAGGAGGATAAACATGTTGGGAGGATGTTTACTGCCTTGCTCAATGGTAGTTCAGCAGTGATAGAGGCTTGAAGACAGATGGACTTAGTAGAATTTACTTAGTAAAATTACTGGTGTAGAAATCCACTTAATTAAGAGTTAAAAAGTAAATTATCTAAAATGTACATTTGAAAAAAAAAATCCAAGATGTGTATTTCAAATACACGATAGATTGTGTAAATAAGACAGCTTCAGAGTTGCTGTAAGGTTTATTTTTTCACTTTGACAGAGCAAAGCTAATGACTCCTATAGACTTCAAGTCTTTACGCTAAGCTAACACGAAATGCTACCCATAAGAACTGAGCCAGTGGACGTAAAGAGTTGAGAATGGCATCAAACATTTAGTCTCAGTATTTTGCCCAAAATGTTGGAGTATTCCTTTAAACAAATTTTAAAATGCCATACAAATGAGAGGTGAGGAAAACAGGAATTAAACAGAAAAGTGGGTTGTCTTTTATTGTGTGTTTCAGAAAAGCAATCAGATTTCAGTCCGCTTGACTGGAGACGCATCTGAATACCAAGTGGGACACAAATGCCTGAAAAAAACAGGTGCAAATGGAGCCTTTTGTGTCTGTCATGATAGTAAAAAAATGATTGTGTATATTGTGATTAGTCAAGATACCTACACAGGTTGCAAATGTCGACTTGTGTGATTTTTTTTTCCCCCCGTGTTGCTGCAAAATGTTTAGAAGAGAGACCAGGACAAGACAGCAGCAGCACATTTATATATAGCAAGAAAAGCAATGAAGACATTTAATAAAGTGTATGCTATCAAGAAATAATCCTGAGGGGAAGAAAGAGAGAGAGAGAGAGAGAGAGAGAGAGAGAGGAGGGAGGCAGAGAGAGAGTCGGGGAGAGAGAGAGAAGGAGCAGTGGCACAATCCAAAAACAGCTCAATTAAAGCATTGACAGTTTTCAATAGACTCATCCTCCCCAGCCCTGACATCTGCTTTAAGCTGACTGAATACCTCCAGGCGAGCGGACCGCCCCAAAGACGTGCGTGTACACCCAAACACCGCGGAGATGTCAGGCTGTCAGAAAGTGCATCATAGCTGCAGTTATTGTCGTCAGATCTCACGCTACGTAAAATACAGGTTTTTCCGTCTTGGCTCCCAGGAGTTTGGAAGTTCAGCTCACATGGGCTGAAGTGCAGGTGGTCCAATATTCTGCCAAAGTGATCTGAATCTGAATCTGAGTAAATTACAACGTCTGAAAACGTGACTTTCGCAACATGTTCAGACGAGGCTTGCAGCCCCAGATCCCTCTCTCA
>OMLF01050110.1:0-19099 GCA_900302615.1 Holocentrus rufus
TATACTGTACTTTTTACTTGTTCTGCACAAGAAAAAAAAATACACAGTTGAGTTTTACTTAACCACATTTGATTAATATTGAGTGACAGAGCTGGAAACCCCTTAAATATCCCTAAGCTACCTTGCTTTGGCCATACGGGGCCCCCGTGGTAGTCCCAACACAGTGGGGCCTCCTCAGCTCACATGTGTTGAAGACAAATATAACCCTCTACTACAAAAGCTGCCAGCTAGAGAGCAGTCTGTTTCTGCTGCACCCCTGCTGAAAACTCACAGAGGTGTGAGGAAGGCACGTTTCTTGCTGTGCTTTTTCTTTTTTTTTTGCTAATCATTGATTGGGGGAGGAAGTGAAGGAGGAAGAACTTCAGAGCAGCCAGGTTTTCAAAAGGATCAGAAACACCGAAACATATTTTTGAGATGCTGACTGATATTATGTGTTCTTTGAGACAGAGGACAATAAGGCGTTACCTCCATATATACATAAGTGCATGAGCTGAAATGCCAATGTTTTCAATGCAAAACTGACAATTATCTTCACTCCAGCATTATAAATAAATCCAGGGTAAACATAATTGGATGTTTTGCAGTGTCTTACACTCTCACAGAAACCCATTATAGCTTCATTATAAAAACATGATTTAAGGCTGATGGCGTCACAGTGAGGTCTCTATTGGAGAAACTATCCCTCTGCAAGACTATGCAGTTCCTTCATAACCCACTGTGAGTCAGAGAGATAGTTGGATGGATGTAGGGAGGATAGATAGATAGCTGCATGAATACGTACATACATACAGTACATTGATACATGTACATATAAAGACATCTGACTTGATTTCTGCTCTCCCAGCTGCTGAAGTGCTCAGTGTGCTCTCATGCTTTCCTCTCTGAATCAAAGTGATGAGTCAATGTCTATTTTGTCTACACACCAATTTAGACAGCATATGCGACCCCTTTATAGTGTACAATGTGGCCCTTTGGTATGATACACTGTAAGCGCACATATTCCCCCTCCTCCCTCCTCTTCTCCCCTCCCCCTCTCCGTTTCCCTCCATGCCATGTGTCACAGCATGTCTGGGAACTGAGCGGCCTTGTGGAGAAGACAGGTTGATGATGACTGACTTCAGATTGACCGCTGATTCATTCGAAAATATTTTCCGCAGACTGGTACAAGTCATGGTAAAAGTGTCAAAAAGTGCAACTGCGTGTCATTTGAGTGCATTTCCTTGCTATTTTTCTTGACTGAATTTAGCTTGAATTTGGAGGGTTAAAATTAGTAGTACGTCATATAGTTTAGTTGTCCAATCCAGGTCTGGCCCACGTTCAGCCCCACTCCTCACCACCCCCCTTCCCCGCCTGATAAACAGATATCACACAGTTAAACCTGGGAACAGTAGAGTGCAGCAGCTGACATGGGGAACCTGATCCCTGGGCTTTCCAACAGCACAGCTTGTGCACTGCAGCATTCCTGGCATGGGGCGGTCATCATATCTTCCTGATTTCTGCCTCAACTCCTGCCTTTTTTTCCCTTTTCTCGTCTCCCCATCTTCTTTTTCCATTCACACACACAGCGGAGGAGAAAAGTTGGGAAGATGGCTCTCTGTTCTCCCCTTTCCTGCTTGTCTATTTTAAATCTGCTTTTTCTCTCCCCCCCTCCTTTTTCAACCCCTCATACTTTTTTCCTCCTTATCTACTCCCTCTCTCTCTCTCTCTCCCTCCCTTTTCAGTGGTATGTTGTGAGTAGTTACAGTCAGCAACATCCTCGCACATGCAGTCCCACTTAGGGACACTTGATCAGATAGTACATTAATCCAACCATGATTGAGTTTCCCTCTCTGTTTGGTCCGTGGACAACCAGACAGGAGGTCTGTGTTTGGATGGCATTTGTAACTGTCTCGCCATCTGTATGTCTTGCACTGCAATCTGTATACTCTTACAAAATAGCTGTCTAATGCAGCTGAATCCTCATTACATCAAAAAGTGACTTTGTTAAACCTTCCTTATAAACAGTACTTTACATTTTCTCAGTGTTCAGCAGCTATATTATATTTTCAAAAAGAAGAGTTATGTTGTCACGGGCTAGTAATGGGACTGATATGAGAAACACAGCTTTTACTCATGTTCACTTGCAATCATTGATTAATCTAGAGATATCTGGCAGATAGTTACTGACTGCAGTGTGTTTATTTCCCAGAGTGCATGTCTCCTCCTCTCTTGGTGTGCAGCTTATTGCTGGGGACAAAGTTGGCTGAGATGAGTCAGTGATTAATTGGGTGGAAATGTATCACATCAACCCAAAGTCATGACAATCAGTTTCGAAAGAAGGCTCCGGAAATGAATGTGTGAAGTGGAAATTTCATCTGAAAGATTTATTCAAAACCAATCTCCAGTAATACTTCAGTCTTAAACCTCTCAATGTCACATCACTCACCAACCCTTCTAATGCATTTCTTATGAACATGTCTCTATGAATTGTAACATACTGTAGAGACAGGTACTTTGTGCAAGTATATATCTGCCTTTGTTCTACAAATTTGCCTCAACAACCACCCAAGTTCACCATTATCAATGTCTGGCTAATTTGCATTTATACAAATTTGATACCAGGGTTCCAAGGTATGACATTTCATTTTATTCATGCCAGATCCAATGAATGACATGGCTGTCTTTGACCAATGAACTCGAAAAGATGTAGCCTATCACATAATGTCCAACAACTTGTAGGTTGGTTTAAATTATTTTAAAATTGTCCCATAGGGTTTGTCAGATATACCAAAAATAGCCTTTAATTGGACAACATTTCACAAATTTGGCACCTGCTTTAGATCCATCTTGTTGTCAAAATAATGGGTATAGTTGAAATTAATAGGCAAAGTTTATGACATTTTAGCTTATATCAAAGTTTGCCATTAGGCAAGCACTAAGAAACTCATTGAGCTCATCAGATACCCTAGGTTTACACTCCAGACCAGTAAATCTTGCAGAATGGTGATTATAGGAACCAACCTTACATTCCAAAACCCAAATACAACCGAAAGCTCAATGTTTCTCCTATAAAAGAGGGATGTGCATCATCAGTGACTCTGCTTAGTAAATGGAAAGCGCTTGCTGGCCTTCTGTGTTAGTGTTCTGGAGCTTTATATACAGCACATGTCTTTAAAGGAAGTGACACTCACTGACTCACATGCTGCCTCTAAAAGTCTGAGAGCTGGCATATGCCAGAAAATGACATAACATCTGCACATTGTGTGTGTGTCTGTCTGTGCATGAGATACATACATATATTACATAGTCAGCTTACATTATAGTATAAAGAGTACACAAAACAGTTCTATACGATAGAATATCCAGATATATCTTTTCATATTAAGCCTTTTTTAAAAATGACACCTCACGTAAAGTGCTGGTGTCAGTTGTCCATTTTGTCCATTTTCCATTAGTCATATTTACTGAGGGATGTATGAACTTGGCTCAAAAAAATGTGGACATAACCTGCTGTATAAAAGTTACCACAAAATCCCCAACATTCAGGTGTAACAAATAACACCTCAGCACCCGCAGCATAGACCAGCAGCATCAAAAACAGACAGCATACAGTCAACTGTGCAACCATACAGCAAAAAACAGCTTCCACCAACAAAGGCAGCACACTCACCCTTCAAATAAACAGCCCCTGTCGAAGCTCTCGGCTCTGATGCGTGGTGGATTCACAAGTGTTATATCCAATCCAGTGACAGGTAATCAGACACAGAGAGACAGTCTGCAACAACAACAACAAAAAAATCCCCGGCTGGGAGAAGCTGAAGCTGTACTTCAGCTGTGCCGCTGCTCCCCTCCTGTTGCCACTTCCATAGGCTCCGGCCAGCTGACTCCGTGTCTGCAGAGAGGCTCGAGTTCACGCTGTTATAAACTTTTCCCCCTGCCTGCTCACACCATCTGCATACAGAGAAAGTCTCCGCCGTGGACGGGGATGGCTTCCGCGGTCAGCACAGTCAAAGACACATGGCGCACCAGCACAGGAGTCCGCGCGCGCGCACATACACACACTCACTCACGCACGCACACACACGCGCAACACTCTGTATACCCTGTGCAGCTTTGACGCCTCATGCAAACCCCCCCTGGCTGGTGGTGAGAGAGATACTGACACTTGCGCTGGGAAAGGCAGTGTGTGTGTTTGTTGGTAAGTGGGAGCAGGTTTTGTAGCAGGAGAGAAGGAGGAGGGGAGGGAGAAGGAGGGGGCAAGTGTGTTTGTGCGAGTGTGTTTGAGGAAGTCTCGGAGTGAGCGCTCCGACTGACTGAGCAGTACCCTCGCAGTGCGGCCGACTTTTTCTTGGCTTTCAGATTACTCACAAGCAACTGGAAGCTTTCAACCGCTCACTCAGAGTTGCCCCGTTCCCACACAATGTTCTTCCTCTTTGCCAGTTCTTAAAAAAAAAGGACCTGAAATTGGAGCCGAGTTAAAAAAAAAAAAAAAAAAAAAAAAAAAAAAAGTTACCAGACTTGGCAACATTCATTAAATGAAAATTCATAATTTGTTCTGCATCTATGGCTTACTTTGTGAAAGATTCAGCATGCAAACAGAGCAAGTTGCCCCAGTTTTAGAGCGTCTTCAAGAAGACATGGACAAATGACTGCGTGCCTGCACCTTCAAGGACAAACATTTTATTTCCCACCAACTCTGTCCACACTCTGGTGCAAGCCCAGCTGTATACACACCGGTGGAGAGTGCGTGCTATTTGCTTGGGAAGTTGTCTAAACTGCTTCTTGTTCTGAAATCTCATGGTGCTCCTTTGTAAAGAGCGTGCCTGCCTGAAAAACAGAAGAGCATTTGTAATTGTCATGACAACAAATGAGGAAGTATAGAATCTGCATGATTAATGGTGTGAAAGCGTGTTATAATCGTGCATATGCAACTTCCATGGATACGGTGAAATACTATGGGTGCTATTTCATTACAAGCTGGAGTTCTGACACTGAGTTCCCGAGCTCAGTCATGCAGCCATTAAGCTCTTTATCTGATCCTCACAATCTACCTCACGATGACAGATATTGATGTATGACAACAAGAGGATGAGCCAAGTTATAGGAATGCTGTGATTTTTTATCACTATCCATTGCACGGCTGTCATGCAAGATACCACAATGGAAAAAATGCAAATGAAATCACTGTAAGTAATTTTACATTGTGAATGCTGCAATATAGAAAGATTGTGTTTATAAGGACTTGGGTGATCTTTAGTACAAACTTTATTTAGCTAGTGCTGCCAGAGATCTTATTAAAGTAGATTCTTTTAGATAAGTTCATTTCATACTGAAATGCCCAACATACAGGCTAAAATTTATAAAATTGCTTTAAGAATAAGGACACCCTATTCATACTTGGCTTTAATATGCATTGTGAATAATCTGATCACAAGCGGACAGTGCTAAGTACAAGTGTGAACGGGGAATATGGAGATGCATTGTGATATGATCATGGAGGTCTTCAGAGGTAGTCACTGATGCATCTGGTCATTTGAAGGAAGGAAGGAAGGAATAAAGTAAGGTAGGCATGTTTGATAGAGTAGATTGAATCTGTGATTTAAGCTGGTGTTGAATTTGGTGTAAATTTGGTGTAAACTACACATCTACACACATTTTCTCTCAAATGTAAAATACAAGCAACTTTTAATAAACAAGTGTAAAAAAAAAAAATGTTAAAAAGGTTAGTTGTTGAAAGGAATGAAGAGAATCATATTCATTTCCACTATAGGTTGTCCAGGTTTAGGTCCATAGTAGTTGTCACATGTAGACACCACATGCCTCCTAACACAGGGGGTCAGATAGGTTTACCATGAGTGTGTGAATGTGTGAGTGAATGAGTTACTTTACAGGTTCATGAGTGACTTTGTATCTCATGAAATTACAGACATCTTCATATCACTGTCACACGCCAGCTGCAGACTCTGAGACCAGGTCCTGTAATAACTTGTGTCTGACAAGGCAGGGAAATTCTAGTGTATGTGGGTGCGGGCTGATATCTTTAAATTAATGACTTCCTCAGAATCCAATAATCAGAATCAGAATCAGTTTATTTGCTAAGTGGAATAAACAATAAACCTTCCAAAGAACAGGAAGGAAGTAAAGCCGAGACTTTGTTACAGCCTGGGCGTAGAGCACCAAGAGGGCTGGGTGTATAATGGTGTTAAATATGGAGGAGCTAAGGTCAACAAACAAGATCCTGGGCTGTTCAGGTGCTTCAGGATCAAGCGTAGCTCCAGGCTGGAGGCGACACAGCGGCTCTGTGGTGCCTTTAATAGAGGAGAGAGCTGTCTGGGTTTTGATATATGATAGTCTCTATCAAATGACCAGTCAAAGAAGCAGCAGCAACACAGCCATGTGTGCAAAGCCAGTCGCTGCCGTGATCAGACAGTGTGATCAGATATTCAGTCTCCAGTTTTTAGCTATTTAACTGACACTCTGATCCACAATGACCTACCATGAGTCAGCAGTTTCTCAAAAGACACATAGTGATTCAAGACCATGCAGGGATTATATCTGTGACTTCATTTAAACCATCTAAGCACTCCTGCCGCTTATCAAGGTTAATGTTTATCTATTCCACAGTGATCAATATAAGACTTACACATTAAATGATTATTATTGAATTATTATGCAGCACAGGTTGTTTTGAATGTGACAGTAATGACTGATCAGTGATGACATTGTTAAGTTGTTAACACCATTTTTCTGTGACTAAAACACACATAAAACCATTGGTCAGATTTTCATTGTTGCAAATGTAGTGCAATGTCCCTGCTATGATGATCCATGTCCCTGCTTTTGTTCATTGGACGTACTTGGAATAATATGTTTTGCTTTATAGCTCCCTAATATCTTCATTATGAATTGCATTAGAAGTCTGCACCAATAAATATGCAAATTTGCTCTTAACTATTAAGATGTGTTTATTTATTTATTTTCTGTATTTGCAGTCAGGTACAGTATGAATATACAAATTCAACAGCAGTCAAGCACATATTATAATTAAATTTCTCTCTTTAAAGAATTAACACCATATAGCCGGTGAGTTTATTGGTTTTATGAAAGGTTACATTATATTAAATGAAAAGTTGAGAGCAAACAACTGTAGGTTCTGAGCCATCTGTCCAAAGCTATCCTTCAGCATGCTTTATTATATTTGTAGGACGTGGAATGCTAAACATGAAACACTGTGACCTTGTGACGTAAGAAAGTGGCCATCTGTAAACAAACTCGGACTCTAGCTGCTCCCACCAGGAACTCTCAGGGACCTTGTCTGATAGGAGATAAGTCATCGTAAGAATAGGATGGCTGGATCTTCAGGCGGGAAAGCCTCAGGGAATTGAGATGTTCTCCATGGTTGTGTAGTTCTCATGGCCCTCAAGCCAGAGGTTTTGGAGAGTTGGTGACTCCCTGCAACAAATTATGAAAATCTTTGGACCTCCGCACAGACAAGATCCCTTTGCCACAGTGGACTGGGTTGACAGTAGCACTCAGTAAAAGGTTAATTGCTGTGAGGTTGTTTCCCTCATTGCTCTGTTTATGTTTTTTGAATGGCTGAGCAATATGGCCAAATACAAATATCATGATATCTTTGACTGAATATCTTGATATCAATGACCGTTGGTGCTACTATGAGGTATTTACATGCGAGAAATCTTTGTTAAAAAATCATGAATGATGTGATTCACCAAGGCAAATAATAGAACGTCAGAACAACAGTCTCAGGTAAGTGCATCCCTGTGCGGTAATGCAGCTTTTAAAACCAGGAAAAGACAACACTTGTGTCACAATATTATGATAACCAAAGGCCCATTCGATCACCCAGTGTAAGTGCTAGTGCTAACTGCGTGCTTGTTTTGAGGAAATTATCTTAGAAGCACAGATGATGACAGAAGTTTGTTGTTTATAGCCTTTAAAAGGCACTTAAACAAGACATCTGCCTTGTGGGGACTATGCATGAGGATAAGATGGGATGGATTGTTAAGAAGAGTTATGACACATACATACATACATACATACACAGACAGGTATATTTGTCAGAAAAGTCATTCTCAAAACAATGTTGGATGATGATGTTTTTTCAACTGCAATAAGGGGACATGGTGTTGCCTCAGTTTCAAAGAAGCAGGTCTGTGCTTGTGTCAGAGTTTCAAAGTATGTGACTGGCATCGTATTGATTTCATTGTTCCAGACACCGCTTATCTGTTATGCTTTGGTGAACACTTCAGTACCGTTGCCGAAGGCACCTTGTTGATGTTGAGGAAATGAGAACAAACTTGAGACCGTCTCATGATGCCATCGACAGCTTGGCTTCATGGCACCACTTTGCATTAAGAAGAATCATCTTGTCTCCTGACCTTAACATGGCAACAAAGAAATAGGAGAGTCGAATCAAACTCTCTTGCTGACAGCTGGTTTCAAAGGTTAATCCAAACAGGCAGACAAAGACAGACAGAAACAGATATACACATGCATGTACACAGATTTCATGAAATAAGTTATGATTTTACACAGTTCTAATAATACAGAAGTTTTCAGAATTACACTGGTTGTTTGGTACCTTCATGAATAATCCTGCAGCATCTGAGCCTTGAAGTTTTTAAACTTGTCTGAGTCATGCAAATATCAGGAATGTCAACTTAGAAATGTAACCATGGTCTTTGAAATTTATATTTAAGGGTTTTCAGTTTGTGTGAAAAGGCTTGTTACATAAAAATGTCGAAGGATGATTTCAAATGAGAAGGATAGCAAGGACAAGATATTCTCTCTGCTCACAAAAAAATTATTACTGAGGTGTTCAAAAGGAGAAGTATCTTTTTACAAGACTACCAGTTGATAAGTGTCTTCATTCACACACTTACCCTGAAAGCTCAGGTATGCAGCTGGGGAATGTGGTGATCAGGTGTCGTGCCAATTTTTGCCTCCCTCAACTAAAATCCACTCCCCCATGTTTCCACTCCGTGTTGTTTTTCTTATCTGTTGTGTCTGGGATCAAATGCTTTGAGGGATTATAGATTTTAGGTTGGAATAGATCATGTTATCTTTCCTTAAATTAAAAATATATAGGGGGAGTGAAGCTATGTTTATGGCACAAGTGATAATAACATCAAATCCAGTGTAATGATAAATATGTTTTGCTTGTTGTTGTTCTCTGGGGTGCAATTACATTTATCAGATATCAAGTTAAACTATGGTCTCACCTTATCCAGGCTGTATAAAATGAATTCTCATTATTTCAAACGTTCAAAGTAAAAAAGAAAAAAAAAGTAGTTTTTGTTCCTTTCATTTCCTTGTAAATTTAGTGAGAAAGTTGAGTTTAAGTTTTACAGACCTGAGAACATCTGAGCTTCCATATACCACCTGTCTGCTGACATGATGGTTGGAAAATTACCCTGTGAGCTCCATAATCACCTTAAAATAATTCAATCATTCAAGCACAATAGTTCCTTTGACTTGAGGCAGTGTTTTTTTTTCCCCACAGCAAAGGTCGGATAAAATTAGAAACTTCACAGGTTGTCTGTGAAAAATGCTACATCACACATCTAGCATGGAAACCAAATATTTCTTTACAAATGCTGTCTCCATTACACTTAAAATGAAGAATGCCATTTGTTTTATATTTTACTGCATCTTATCTTGTCTTGTTTCATCTTATCTTACCTTATCTTATTTATCTACATCTCTGTGGAAATCACAAGTCAGCAGAGTGAGAATTCTTCCTACACAGGTCTGTGGTCTGTACTACCATGATTGAAATTCTTCATTTTAAAATGTGCACTGTGTTAAATTATTTGAATTTTATTTATATTCTATTGGCTGTGAAGCTTATTTTGTCTTGTATGGTGCAACCATCATCTCTGTCTTTATGCTGCAGTCCAATCTCCTCATTTTCCTTAGAGCATTATTGCTCTCTGGTGGTCACACTGAAAACTTCTGGATTAGTAGCGCAACCTTGTGCAGCATTATCTCTACTGTTTTGGTGTTGTGTAAACACATTAAAACTAATTGATAAATTAACTTATTTTCTCCATTAGTGGGTGTTGCTGCTCAAGATGTATGACACGAGGGCAGCTGCCTGTGGCTAAGATTGCTTGCTTGCTATACAAATTTGATCATTCTTAACACAAATAAGCATGTATATACCCAAAATCAGAGAATTAGTAAAACATGCATGTTGAACTTTTTCTCAGAGTACCTATACCAGCTGGATCTTAAATAACTGGTAACAAACTACTTACATATTTTTTAGAATTCAGTTGCAGCGACTGGCCACCAGAGGTCCATAAGTCACACCAAAGAAACAGAGGAAATCAAGAAGACACTGAAGACCACTTCAAAATATCTATAGATGCACTTCAGTAACTACTGTATTACTTAGGATTACATCATTGACATTTACAATTTGTATTTTTAGTGTTACAATTTGCAAGTATGATATATAGAGATAGAGATGTATAGGAGATAAAAACCTATTTAAAGCACTTATAACTGTGAGGCAAACATAGTAAATTCCACTGGTGTTGACAAAATCTAGATATAAATATCAGTATCAAAATTTAAACATCATATCAATCAACTTCAGTGACTGTTTATGTGACCATTAAGATCAAGACCAAACTATCACCTATATTATATTTTATGATAGTTATATATCAGATGTATTCAGGATCTATAATGGTATACTGAATCAAGGCAGCAGTGCACTACACTTCCCTCTGTAGCTTCAACCAATGAATGCCTTGTTTCTCATCCAGCCACAAGTATATAAATAGAATGTTGAACATCTAGGTGAAAGCAGAGTGAAATATATAGTTCACTGTTTCTGTCTACTGTTTGTGATTAATTGTTTGTCTGACGAACTGAACATTTTACTTTGCTGAACATTCACCCTGCATGGCAAGTGACTTGTCAATTTAGATCAACTTTTGACCATAAAGTTTCAGATACCATGCAGTAAAATCAAGAGAGGACAACAAAATCCTTCATTAACATTACTCCGTATAAGTTCATCTATTTTAACATTCATTTGGTATCTTGATTTAACAACTAAAGGAACAATCAACTCAAAGTCAGAAAAGTTCCGTAATTGAACCTCATGTCACACCGTTGCAATAATTAGGGTATCACTGTTTTCAAGCTCCTTACACAGAATCACTACCCTTATGAAAAATAGATGAAAGATGGAAATGACCTTAACAGAATATTGGAGTCAGATTAATCATAATTTGTATCACGTTTCAAAGAAACATCCAGAAGAGCAACATGTCTGGTTATCATTGTCCAACAGATTTGTTTTGTTGTTGGCTCAATATTTTCTCTGATAATATTATGGATATAGTATGTGATGGGTGGCAGGGTGTGGTTGCGAAATGGATAACATTTATGCTATTTTCTGAAACAGGAAGAGTAAAAAGTGAGAAACTCACAACGAGCCCAGTGGCATCTTTAGCCAAACACAGTGCACAGATATGCCAACATTAAATTACACCATTCAAATGATAAGGAAAACACACTTATGTAATATACTTTCCAAAATAGTAAGTATAATATAGACACATTTCATGACTGTGTAGTAATCTATCATTACAGCTGTGAGCTTTATAATTCTGAGGTGTCTGCTATCACTGATAATGTGCTGAAATGTTTTCCTCCCTCATTTCTCCCAAAAAATCCTTCAAGGGGTCAAAAATCTGTCAGGTCAATGAGGTCAAGGCTCCAGCTTCATGTTTTATTGTTGCCAGTTTGCTGTAGGATATTTTTCAAACCTAAAATAAGTAAAACCCATGGTTGAAGGAGCTAATGAAATCATTAATTACACTGGGTTTCATTAGTGGTTGAATTAAACAAAGTATTATGACAGGCTACATGAGAAATAGCTTCTTATCACTTCATAGCTCTGGTGGAAATGTTCCTATACAAACGATGCACAGGGCACGCAAAATTCCAGACATCTAATCAGTATTCATTTTTAATTTTCTTCAGGTCTTAATTTAGATATCCGATGCCATTGTTGTCTGATTGAAGACCCAAACATTTTCTTTGCTGTGTGTTGTCTCCAATAATCCAACAGTCATTCCAGAGCTAATAAACAAGCGGTTGAAGCACAGCCCAACTGTAAATACCAGAATGTCTATTTGCAGTAAATCAGTGTTATTTACTACTTCGTTCACGCACCTTTGTTTCTGTAGCGGCAGCAGTGACGTGCTCAGGGAGTCAGATAAAGGGTATTTCTCACCAACGCTTTCCTGTTATTTTCCAGGGTCCTTTGTTTGGTTGCGAGGCCTCGGCCTGTCGGTTCTCAGGGGAATGAGAGGAACATTTCAAGCCTCAGTACTTACCAACACCCCTCTCCTCATACGCAGAGAGCTGTCCTATTTTCCCACCTGTCTGTCACCTTGTCTTCACAAGATACATCATTACAGTGAAACAGTTCATACTGGGTCCAAATTTGCACAACTTTGAAAATGCACAAAATTATTTGATCACACAAAGATGCAGAGATCAAGACAGCAGTAAACTTCTCTATAAAATATAGTACCATAATGTTCATATTTCTGTTTAGATTTGGGCTGCCACTCTCTTGATCTTGCATTATATTCAAATGATGTAAGTAATAAGAATAGAATGATCTCACATTTCCTGCATTCGTGTAATGTATGAAACTGCTGCAAAACGGATGTTCTCCACATGAAAAGGACTGTAGCATTTATAGATATACTGCTTTGAACCGACAAGACAGCTTTATTGAATACATGACTTCAAAAAATTAGTGGATCATTTTCACATATTTATCTGATTTTCAAAGTACATGAATGTCTCTATGTTGTTAAAAGACAAATCTGTGACAGTTTGTTTGTTGGTTGGTGTGTAAAGTCTCTCTTCTTTATGTTTAGGTTTTAGAGTTGTGCTTCAGGAAAGAAAAGACATAAAAGTGCATAGGAATTTGTGCTTTCATGGTATAACTCCTGACAAGAAGACGGACCTTCCTCTTGCGTGTCACTTAAAAAAAAAAAAAAATCCAGGCTTTTGGTATGTCACTTGAAAAAATCCTGCCTTTTCAATTCCTGTCCTGGGCAGACACAACAACAACAGGAACTAGGGCCATTTTCACAGGTGTCAGGAAGCACAGGAAATAAACAAGCTGAATACTGGAAAACATTTGTGTACCAGTAAGAGTCAGAGGTGAGGCTAATAAGAGCTATTTTTAGACATGACTGAGGTATTTTGTAGCTATGACCAAGAATTTTGATATAATTGGACTTTCCTGTGTTGGATGTTTTGTACTCTACCGCTGTTCAGTGTGATATTGTACTTTCTTTTTTTCTTTTTTTTTCCTGTGGTGGTTGTAAAAGAGAGGAAAGAACATCTTCTTCTGAACAAGGATCACTCATTACTGACATGTTCAGCCAGGAATGACTTTATATACTGTTATTTTCTGCATTTGTTATTTTGTCTGTGTGGCCACTTATTATTAAGACTTTTAGACCGATGTAGAAACTGCTATTTTCCCATCAAGTCAGCAGTTCCCCAATTGTCTTTTGATGCACTTTCAGTGACTGGAATCAGGTGCTCTTTGTTGTCTGACATTGTATCTTGGATGCAGGTGATGTTCTGCCTACTATAGATGTCATTGTTAGTTGAAAATATGCCTGGTGTGTATGGTATTGCCTATGATAGATAGTGATGGAAGATAGTGATGATGAACTGGAAGGTGATTTTGAGCAAAACATTCTTAGAATGAACCATAAACCCAGATAAAGACTGCAGATAATATGTTTAGTACCAATTCTAAGATCTACTGTTGATGCAGATTCTTGTTAAATGTATATCTATAAATACTATGTTTATGGTAGTGCAATTTATCTTGTTGCTGAACAAATTTCTGTTCAGAAAAGCATTTTTGCATAACGTGTTCTATCTTTAATGATATGAACAAATCAGATGTACAAGTTCTCTTGAAGGCTTCTAAAAACTCATGAGTTGAAGTGTCAGAGAAGGATCTTCCTTCAGTGCCCACTGTTGTTACAAGTGAGGTCAGAACCCAGGATGCACGTCCATCCTCTTCCACAGTCAACTAATCATCCACAGTGAATCATGGGACGCCAGAGATAGACTCAGAAAGTGAAGAAATCCAGTATGCCCAGTGAGGGAAAGGAGTCACATCTTGTTCGTAATTTCTCAGCAGAGAGGCTGAGAGATGAGATAAGCTCATGCTATCATATGAATGGTAATCTATTTGAAGGATATGATGGGGACACTTCCTGCTGCAGTTTTGGTGCAGTACTACAGGATTTTCAATTGGCCTTGTGACTGCAGGGCCTGTCTCTATCTACATTCACTGAAGAACCGTACCTTTCCAAATTTCCTTCAACCAGTGATAATGTCTTTCTTGTAAGTCCCCTCCCCTAACACGTATAAACTCAACTAAACTTGTCAAACCACAGTTCCTTTAATTGTCATACTATCAATGGCAAAATTATTTTTCCCAGAAATGTTTTCTACATAGATACAGAGAATAGTTGCCAAGTGTGCAAAGAAAAGATAATGTCTGACAACTTACTAATGACTTCTTACGGTAATGCTTGTTATACACATAAGGATTAAAACAACGGAAAACACTAGGAAAGACTTGTGATCACATTTTATACTATCACCATTTGTATCCTTGTACTTTGAAAGATTATATCCACTTTATACCCATGTCAAAAGAACCCTTTTCATGTCATATGGACAAAAGCATTGATTTATGTCAAATGTGCACTTATCCCTAATGTCCCCAACAACATGGACACTAAACTTTCCAAGACACTGAAAGGCACAGAGCATGAAAGTTATGTTATCAAACAATGTAACATTATAGTGAAGAGGGTAGTGAAGGTCAGGAGGATGCATAGTTCCTCGTCATGTACAGATGTCAGGACCTGCAAACCAGGACCATAACAGCAAGAATTTTACATCCCTCGCAAACACAAGCGGCTTTTTCCACCTCCTGCAATAAAATGTCCAAATTTTCCATTTCATCTTCGAAGCAAGGTTTCTCCTCCCTCATGTTCAGTTCTAATTTTCTCCCACCCAATTATTATTGATTTTCAGAGATGCCTGCTCTCTCCCCAAATTGTGTCCAGGACTGTCAGGCTCTTTGAACTTGTGTCTAGAAATGTCTAGTCATGCCCACACAGCATTTCCAAAGTTTCCGGGTCCCCCCACTTTCAATCCACAGACTCCAGGTTAGAGATCCCAGAATTTCTAAAGATGCCAGACCCTTCATAAGACCTAGTTTGCCTAAAATCATCCCACAAATGCTATAAATCTTTCAGATATTTTGGTGAAGAAAAGAGGTTTACAATGGATTAGGGATTTGTTTTCTGTCAGAGAGGCCTGAATTGCTTCCTGACAGAAAGCATTAAAGGTCGATTTTACATGAGCTAAGTCCTAAAGTCAGCCATTGTGCTATTCAAAAAGAACAGCTTCCACTTTGTAACTCCACTTCACCCCATTCCCCCTGTGCCATTGCAACCTACTTCCCTGCATTCTAGACGAGACAACAATTTTTCACGCCCAGTGTTTCCCCCCACTTATCCCTTCAGATAAGTGGGGAGATCACAATAACTCACAGTCAAACTTTTTGGTTGCAGCAAATGTAGTGTGACTCACTGAAGGTTCAAGCTCATCTAACATACAAAAAAACATGAAACTAAAGTAATTATGTAAATGCAAAAGATCATTACAACGCCATTACCTGATATGTAAATCGAGTCCCCCAGCATATTGAGGATCAAATGTAAATGTAATGTGATGTAAAAAGTGCTTAATCATACTTTTATCATTAAGATTAGGATTTGACTTGTGTTCTTCTGAATATATAATAATAATAAATATAATAATCATAATAATATAACAATTATTATATGACTATTATTATATAACTTGTATAGAACTATTCAGTGGAGGCCTTAAGTATAAATCAAAAAAGTTACTAATGTTAAATGACAATTTTGGACGGTTCTCTCTCTATATTCTGTAAATTTAGGTGTGATTAGCTTGTGTATGAAAAATAAATTCAAACATTCGCAAGTGAGCAGCCAAAGTACTCTACAAATGTCAAACCTTTAATGCATATAATCCCAACAAAAACAGAGCAAAAACAATTGGCTTTAAAGCACTTGGGTACACAAGGGCTTTCAAGGGGATGGGATTGTATTAAGGTTTGTTATGTGCAAAGTACTTCATCTTCTTGCTCGCTTGTGCGTAATTTCTTCTTGTGCTCTGATTGCATAGCCACTCCACCTCTTTCCTCATTGTGAAAAATAAATTCACAACTACCTAGTTTGTAATTAATGGCAAGTGCCTGCAGACAATAAAACCAGTCAGCTGTTTTGTTCATGCTGTTTAGATGATGTGATTATATCTCAAGCAGGCATTGTGAAGTCGACAGGCAGACAAATAATGCAATGAAGGTCAAACCACAACAGTCAAAGCGGTTCTTTCATTTATAACTTTGGTTTAATTGTGAGAGCATCCTTTACATTGGCTGGTGTAATATACAAGATTTCTTTTCCTTGTCAGCGGCATTTCAGATATATAAATAAAAATTATCATGGAGAACTTAAGATGATTTAGTGCAATGAAATGGTTTGATGGAAAATATTGGCTCGTCCTGTTTGCAGACCATGCAACACTGCATGGTGCTCTCTTGTGAAATGTGTTTTAACTGGTGGTATAAAGGCACATAAAATGAGAGAATCAGATCTTCATCACTAGCTAAGACGGCAAATTATTTTACTTTACAAAATGTGAGTCTGAAGAGCATTTGCTTTGAAGTTGATATACTGCAGTCTGCATATTTCATCAGAACAAGGGAGAGGGTATAAAATAAGGACCAAAGACATTAAAAAAAACGTCAAAATGCTGTAAAAAAGTTTTTGTCTTTTAACATAATAAAATATATCCTTCAATCATTTATAAGTTAATATTATGCTATATTTACACTAAATAGATTCAGTCTTGTTGGCACTCGTCAGCGAGGGTTGAGCCACTTGGGAGCAGTGGATCTGTCTGTGTGCTGGTCTGTGAACTGGTTACTGCTGATCTCTCCTGAGCCCACCTCTCCCCCTGAAAATACACATGATTAAGTTAATGAGTCTTTCAACCTACAGAATAAAACAAGTCCATCATTTCAGAAAGGTGCTTCAACTCATATTCAGACATATGATATATCTGTCTTTTCATGGTCATACCACTCAATTTAAATTAAGAGCTTTTGGTTCACTGATAAGCCACAAATAATCAACATTTTTAAAGCTGTATGAAGAAAGCGTATTTTATAAAGTCTCATTTACCTGCTTGTGGTTGAGTCTTGAGCTTGCTGGCGATTTTGGCAAAGAATTTGAGGGTAAGACAAGCCCCAGTCTCCCTGTCACAGATGCCTCCTTTGCAGTTGCAGGTCTTACGGCACTCAACCCCATAGGTTCCATACATACAATCTGTAAGAATATGAACAGGCTACCATCACCACAGGCTACTTTGTTTCACGGGACAAATATTATGTCACGGATTGGTGTAGCAAACTGCAGCAGATATAGGTCCCTGCTACAGTTGACATGATTGATTAAGTGGAATAGGTCAATGACCACAAAAAAAAAAAAAAAAAAAAAAAAAAAAAAAAAAAAAAATCACTAGGATAGCTGCAGCACTGATGTTTCAAAAGCTTGTAAGCTGCTCCTCATAATAAAATCTTATATTTAAATGACCAGATCATATTTTAGAGATTTTTTCCACATCTGCACACATGGCATTGGCCTATAACCACTGGATAATAATAATCTCATGGTGCAACTGATTGTGTCAGTTCAACAGAAAATATATGAAAGACAAAATGAGCATAAATTAGTTGCTTTTGATGATCAGACCTTCACTGCAGTCAAATCACCGAAAACACTTAGCATGCAGACATAGCATAATAGGCGGCAAGTGTGTGATTTATTTGATGTGCAGCAGGTGCGTCAGTGAATATACCTTTGCAAATGCCATATTCGTCTCCATAATCGTCCTCATCCTTGTAGAACTCACAGAATAATCCCGGTCCGCACTTCACCCCGTGCATCCCGGATACTGTGCGGTAGCAGTGTTCCCCTCTGCCGGCTGCACAGACCTGGCAACAGCCGCAATCATCCAGGACGGTCCGTCTGCACCGTTGTGTCCCGCCACACAGATCCACGTTACATCTGTCGGGGCAGTTCACTGCGTACTTGACATTGGCGCCCCAAGCTTCAACATCTCGTACTATAAATGAAGACAACACTGTGAGCACAAGAAAAGACATCGCGAATGCAAGGAATCGGAGAGCGTCAAACGGGCTGCTGCCTTTGGATGGTCAGACTCGGCAAGGGATATTCTCCGGACAGAGATCGGACCACCTCTGGGCGACTTGAGTGGAGTGACCTGCGGTTCATCAGGTTGTATGGTTATCAGCACTGAACAACTTTGTTTTTGCACATGGCTTGCCCTCGTCAATTTCCTCAATCCGGTGTTGTCGTCCTTTTGCCAGCCAGCCCCCTTTTTAGAAATCCGGCGTGGAAGTGGGATTAACTCTGAACCGCCATCCAGGAATTGAAATTCGCGTGACCTGATGTCATAAGTTATCTTTGGTTTGTTTTTGTGTGAGTGCCGAGGGAGCCCTCATATTCCTCCAGCGGCATCAGGTGACACTATAGGTTCATGCATTAAACGCGTTAGGACGGTTACAAAGTAGTGGATGAGCAAAATCATTATTATCAAGAATAGAATATCAAATATTATCGCCAAATATATAATAAATCGGTGCAGAAAAAAGTGGAGACTAAAGCAAGTAAACTCATTTAACTCACCTTTTGAATGAGATTTTCATTTAAATTGATGTTGACTGCTCATAACAGACTTTTATAGTCTATTCAGTATACCTCTTTCTCATCACTGAGAATAACAGGGTTCCCTGACTCATTCACTTTTTCAATGACTTTCAAGGGCCAGTTTAGTGAAAATCTTCATATAGGACAGAGGAGGAGCCAGGCAGGTGTATAGGCCTACTGATAAATTTAGG
>OMLF01050110.1:19213-36610 GCA_900302615.1 Holocentrus rufus
TTTTTTTTTTTTTTTTTTTTTTTTTTGCAGACTGCAAAGCAGATATAAAGTGCAGCAAAAGACAGAGGGAAAATAACTCAATGAATTACAGACTAATAGTTACACAGCTGCAGATTTTCAACCACAGTTCAATAAAAGCATGTTTTTATTAAGCTGTTCGCCATGTTATTTTTCCACTCATTTGACTGGTTCAGCAGCAGAGACAGTAAGAATTAGACTAAAGTAACTTTATTACGCCAACAAGTATAAAACATACCATCAGCACATAAATCAGTAATGTAATGGACTCTTTAAATTTTGGGTGTATTTGAAAGTGTTGGAAAACTCTGACTTGTAGCCTGGAGAAAAAATTGTTTATTGGTAAAGAAAAGTAAAATCAAAATACTTATGCATTTTATTCTAGTGTTTATAATTGTTAGACAATTTTTGAATATATATTTTACAATCTCAAATACACTACATGTAAAACTCATGTTTAGCTGTTGACAGTCTTTGTATAAAAAGTCAGTTCAAGATTATTTAGATTTTGCTTTGTATTTTTTGCCCTTCATCACAAGCATGTTTCAACGAAAAAAACAATTCTACCTAGATCTAATTCACCAACAATCAATTAAGAATGCAAAATGCATGCAGTATATGCACCAACATGAAACACAGGGAAACAAAGCAAGGCTCAAGGTTGAGCCCAGCCTACACTGCACCGCCAACCATAGACCTTCAGTACAGATACAGCAAAATTCCCTAAGTTTCCACTTTTTTCAGGGGAAAAAATTTGAATAAACCTTAAAGTACAGAATCATCCAACATCATCAAAAAGGATAGTAGAAGATTAAAGATATACAGCAATGGCAGTATTCACAGCCAGCTCAAAAGACCCAAAAAAAGGAAGAACTAGTTTTGCCGTTGTCACACCTGAGTGAGATGTTGCTGCTATAAAACACACCTCAGATAATTTATCTATGTACACTTTAGAAATTGCAATCTTAATGGCAATACGGTTTGTGGATGAGATTTGAATAAGGAATGCACTATGTTCTGACTTAAGTTCTGTAATAAAAAAAATGTTGAAACTTAAATTTTCATATTATATAAGACATTCTGTTGGAAGTTATGCAAACATTGTGTAGACACAAACAGGAGTTTTAGTTCAGTATTTATGGATCCCACACAGAAGAATAAAAGGAAATGAAGGCATGAATAAGCAAACAAAATAGAGTTTGAACCAAGAAACAGAACTGGAAGTACCACTGAATAATGCAGAGGTTTAAACAATACAGTCCATAGTCAACAATAATCTGTCATATTTTATGTTTCAAAGTAGCTGGCATGAAGAAGCAAGACAAAATTTCATGCAACAGTGCAGATAAAGTACTAAACAGCTATTATCAACAACATTATCAGTGTGTAAAATTGCATTATTTGAGGTGAAGTGTGGACTATGTTAGAATGCAAAGATTTTTACCGATATTTTTCAGATGGAGCTTAAAGCCTGAAACCAGAAGCAGGAGATTTGTCAGGATATATCATATGAAGTCCTTTGATTAAAAGAGTCTTTAATTAGCGTGGACACATTAGTTTTATGTGGCTCCAGTGGTGGCTCAATGTACACTTTGGATTGAAGGTGAAAGAGGGTAAATGCCTTGGCAAAACAAACTCTGAAAAAAGAAACAACAACGAATACAGAAGTCAAGATTAGTAAGTCAGAAGCCAAGCGCATTATTTAGGAAAAAGCAATTAAGATGTGGCAAGAAATGTGAGACGCAGAGGTGAAGCATGTATATAAAAACCAAAAACGTGTTAAGGTAAATATAATGGTAAGTGGAAATATGAGATCAGATACCAATGTCTAGACTGTGGCACTGTAGGCTAAACAAAACACTAAAATAGGAAAACATCAGACAGATTTATGTGAAGAATGTCAAGTGTAGGAGTCAGTTGAGTATGTTATTATGTTATTATGGTTTGCAGGAAATATGAGGCATACAGAGAGGTGATAAGGGCTGAGTTCAGGGAATTAGGACGCAGGAAATGTCGTTAATAAAGTTGTTAAGCAAAGGTGAAGTAGCACAGATCAGGGTGTTCACATTTTAGGGGAGACATTTTTTTTTAGGATTTTATTGTTAAGCCTGGGTGAGGTCAGGAATGTGTCAGAAATTTTGTTGTAGCGTCAAAGTATTAAGTATACATGATGTAATGTAGGTCAGGATGGCTCTCTACGCCACGACAGTGACAGAGAGTTGAACCTGACAGAGTACAAAGACAGACAAAAAAAAATAGGGAGGACAGGAGGGAAAGGCGCCCGTCATGTTGTGTTATTTTACACTAGTTGGCCATTTGTTTTGATTGTCTTATATTACACAATGGATGAACACTGCCTGGTACCACATTCTAAGAAAGCCTCTACATTACTAAACTTTTACTTCTCAAGGATATTCATGTTTGCTTGCTGCTGCAGAAGTGCTTTGGCTGGAGAAGTGATTTGATGTGCTGCAGGAAGAAATCTGGTCCTAAACACAGCCACATCTTGGACACTGATCGGAAAAACCCACATATACACTCATTAAATGCATCAAAATACAGACAACATGAAGAGCAGCCGTTCTATCTTTGGGAGGGGTCGACTCGCTTCACATGTCACATTAACAGGCCCTCTTCATGGTTGGTGCAAGGTAGGCTCCTTCCAACTCTTCAAAGACATGGGTTTGATGGCTTCTTGGAAGATACAAGATCACAAGAAGTCTGTCAAATTTGTGTTGACACTTTTCAGTGTATGATGTCTGAAAAAGCAGTGAAAACAAAGTTTGCATTGAGCTATGGATAAATACATTTCTGACTTTGTGATGCTCTGCAACGGCCGCATTACTTTTCACATACAGCTTTGGTTGCAGCAGCAACGGGGTTGTTAACTCAGGCCGTGTCCACACTAATCTGGAGAAATCTGAAAACACATCGTTATTTCTCCATTTTGCCCTTCTGTCCACACTAAAACAGCATTTTCACCCACTAAAAATGGAGCTATTCGAAAATGGGGTTGGGGATTATACATACAGTAGCAAGTTTCAATGTAAACACGAAGACTGTCAGAAAATATTATTGCCCTACATGTTCAGATCATTTTTGCTTATTTTTTTCCTGCAGCACTGTTGCGTTGGTTTCTGTGCGTGCAATGCCTCCTGAAAACTTTATGATTAAATTTGACAGAAAACAGTAGCAGCTCTCTCTCTCCTCCTCAGTGTGCTTGTTCATTCTGTGTCTGACAGTAATTTACTCAATTAAAAAATTGCACCAAAGCTATTGAGAAACCAAATACGAACAGTAATGCAAATCCGTTATCCCTCCACATGCCGTGATATATGGCAGAATCCTGCAAAATCCGGCTGACTATGTAAAATCGCTGGTATGGTCCCAGTACCTGCCATCATAGCCTTTTTCCTACATTTTGTTAGTCCTGGATTAGCCATTGATTTATGCCAGCTGCGGGCTCCTCCTCATGCTCCATGTCCCACACCAGAGCGCTCCCATCAGCAGTTGAACACTTGTGCAACGTTTTGGTTTCTCTGGATCAGATGAAATCTGTTCAGAGTAATTATAGGATACATGTGTCCATTTTGTGTGACAGAAATGTTGGTACAACATCAGGTCCAGGTGAACATTCCTATTTTATTATTGTAGTAGGCTTAGCCAATAAATCATACTTGCATTAATAACAAAATGGTAAGACTACTTGTACAATAAATTTGTGAACTTGAAGTGTTTAGTGTTTGTTCTATAAATCTATTATAATGACTTTAATCTTATTTCATATTTTATTTTGACAACATTATTTTCAAGCCATCTTGAAACAACTGCAGCCTGCAGCCCATCCTCAATGCCTGTTACTCAAGAAAATGGTAAAGTTACTGTTGGTATCAGAGTAATGCAACACAGAGGGAGATACAGAGCGCTGCAGAAGGTTGTGCGAACTGCCCAGAACATCAGTGGATGTGAGTTTCCCTCCATCCAGGATCTTTACAACCAACGTTGTGTCAGTAAAGTCTGCAGGATAATCAGAGACCCCAGCCACCCCAACCACAGGCTGTTTCAGCTGTTGCCATCTGGCAAGCGGTCCCACAGCCTCAAGGCCCGAACCAGCAGACTCTGAAACAGTACATAAGGCCTGTTGCCTGTCTGTCTGTGACTCATACAACAATGGCATACACATGTAAACATTTTCACATCACACACAGCACCTTGCACACTTAATTGCACATTATTTCTATTTTTATTTTATATTTTATATATTTTTACTTTTATTCCTAAATTTGGATTTTACCTTTATTCTTATTTTTATTAGGTATATTACAATACTTCTATTTTCTTGTACTTTTAAGCACAAAGTTATTATTGTTAGTTTTATTATCACTACTGCTGCAATGGCAAGAAGCTTAAATCAAAGAACTTTACTCTGTATACTTGAGAAGTAACGCTACAGAAATCTTGGATCTTGAATCTTGATACGGGTTGGCCCTGTTGGAGGGCCATCAGGGGCCTTTTATGTCCTACTGCACATCTGTATTTAGGATGATCTGCTAGATTGTATCAGGGTGTTCATGTCTGATACACACTCCGGAGCAGAGGGTGGCGGTATTGCAACATGATGCTGTTCGCCAACCTCTGGTAAACCACAAGAAGAAGAAGTAGAAAAAGAAAAAGAAAAAGAGAGCTTACTGTGACTGGACGGCGTAACTTCAACCAATAGTCGGCGTGGTCTACACCTTGTGAGAATGACAGTCATTTAATAAGGTAGATGGCTTCGGTCTCTTTTCGTTTGGAAATACTAACGGTGGTGATTAACGCGGAATTTCCGCCGCGAGCTGTCAACTCAATTCAGCGGAGTGGCTAGGCGCTTTTGACAGTTGTCAGGTTGCAGTGGTTAGCATTAGCAGACAGTCTAACAACGCACTGCAGCTAACATTAGCTCAGCTCTGTCAGCTCAGATATGCAGAATGTCTGTCTGAGCGTGACCGGTGTTTGTGAATGACACGGGGGGACTTCTTGTCAAATGCACATATTGGGCAATTCGTGCCGGTGTTAAAACCCCAGCTTGACAGTGAGCTACCTTGCGTTAGATGGACAGCCTCAAGCAGTAACGTTACCGCTATCACCAAATGCTGCAAAATAGCTCTAAACTAAGTAGATAGCCAGTTAAATCAGCGAGCGATTATTCGTTAACATCATTTGCTTGAATGCCTCAGCACCTCTTTGGCTTCAATCCTACACTGTGACTGACTGTTGTGCATATCAGTACGAGGTAATGTTGTAGCTGATGTGATGTTTTGGCTCCTGGTCTCTCTCTCTCAGCTGTAGCCCAGTCATCTCATGCATGAGCTGTCTCATGCAAGATGTCACACATGCTGCATCTCATGAGCAAATTACGAGTGTCACCCATTTACTGTGATTTTATGGTTAAACGCAACTTTGTGACCAGTTTTCCTCACAGCTATGTCCTTGACATAACATCATTTTCTCTGTGCCCCAGGCTTTCAAATTGAATCCCTAATACTGCTAAGTGATGCGGGAGCTTTAATTGGTTTTCATTAACCTTGAGTACATCAAGTTTAACCCATTTTATTATTACCAGCTTTTTGAAAGTCTCATAGATAAGCATAACGTTATAATATTTTAACATAACTCTCTAATGCATGAGTAAATGAATTTCAATTTATGTATGCATTAGATTATATCATTTTACTGACCTATTGGTGAGCCGTATATACAGTGAACTCTGCTGCTTCTCATTTGATACCTATTGTTAATAACAAGAAGGCCTAATACCTTTGTGTTTGTGTGAGCATATTGTAAATAATCAAAATGGTTCGGCATCCCTGAAATGTATACCTGATGGATGAACTACCAAGACTGTTGACAAAAAAAAAAAAAGAAAAGAAATAAAGAGTGAGAACTGGACTTGAGGTGCACTCAACTCTTATGTTCTGCCATTCCAGTTTGTAGTGTTACTAGTAGTATTAGTGTAGTTATTAGTGGTCATGATTTCTGTCTGACTGATGAGGCATTACTATATCAATACTTCCTGTTATTTTTGTCCAGACTGGAAACTGTATAGCCCTCATGGCCTCAGGCAAGGCAGGAGAGATGAGGCGGTCTGACTGCACTATGGTCAAGTGACATGCTTACATATTTGGCAGCCTGCATAGGGTTCGCACAGGGTGCTTAAAGTGCAACAGTGAAAGACGCTGAAAAGAAAAATAGTTATCACTCCGTTGACCATTTTACTTATCAGGTTTTGGAACTGCTCAGGTCTGTTTTTGTTGTTTTGTCTGTGCATGGTGAGTGTGTGTGGCCAGTCTTGCTGTGTGTTTTTTGTTGGCTCGAAAAGCCTCACCTCATAGTTGGGTTGGGTGATCCCCCAAAACAGGTTGCACAATGTGGGTGGTGCTGTAATGCCTGAACAGTATCAATTCAATCCAGCTTGGCTTGGAATTGATATTTAGACTGCATTCACTTGCTATTCAATGTGGTAACTTTACACCACACACTCAGTGTAAACTAGGCTACTTTTGAAATATTTTGAACTACCCAGTATTAGCGAGTAGGCTGTGAAGAGCCACGAGAGCAACCAAGCACTTGGCAGCAGTCACCTGTGTTGGAGTGTCATCAACTGTTTGTTATTTTTTGGTCCTCAGTCATTGCCGAAGTAACAGGTAAGAACACAGTTTTAATTTAGTAAGCTACTTTATCAATATGTGGTCAAATGGCTGTCTGAGTGTTGCCTGGACAAGGATTAGCTAGCTAGTTTGTAGGTAAAGTTGTTACCCAAGTTTAGTTGGTGTATTGTGTCAGCTCATCTGCTCATTTTGTCACTGCTTAAATGAGAAGAAGTTAACGTAAGTAATGTTTTCTGAGTGGGAAAGACAGGGAGAAATAGGAAGTTGTAAGGACAAATAGTTAGCTACAGGCTATACAAGGCACACATTGCTTCTTTCCTCATGCTACACACAACACACTAATCATCTGTCACATGATATACACTATGTGCGTGCATTAGGGCTGTCAACAGAAAATCAAATTTGGTTTTTGAAGCAGTAATATAGATGAATACATAATAACTTTCAGAATATTCCAGTTTTTAAGGCTAAATGTCCAGTGAGCAATAATTAATTTCCTCACGTTTTTCTTTTTGCATTCACAGGAGTGTGTGGGTGCACAAACAGATAGACACAAACTAAACTTGAATTCTTTTTAGCTCTAAACAGATATTACATGGTAGTAGAATCTCTTTAACTGTCTTTATACAGCATATCTGGCTCAAAACGCCATTGGAGAGCCAGCTGATAAAGTGATCAGTTGCCACTGGCGTTATTTATAAACACCTTTTACCTGCCATGAGCATGTTCAGACTGTTGGAGGGGATCCACTGCAGCCACGGGGTCCTCTGCAACAGTAAACCTGATCTCATGGATGATTGTTGTTTGATACACTCTTAAAAAAAAGTACGCTACTTAAATATCCAGTAACAAGAAGGCCTATACTAGCTGTGCTTACTAAGATAACTGAGCAGGGCTTTGACCAAAAGTATACAGTGGCTTGAGTGTTTCCTGTGGGTTGACAATTTACTTGTGATGAGTTAAGGGCTATACATTCAATAGTATTAATGTGTTACAGACTACAGTGGGGGTATGGATAGCCACTATAGATAAAATGGTATTAAATTTGGTATGTTAAAACTGTGAGTGGGAAGGTTGTGAAAAATGTTTGATCAGAAAATCCACATTGGACTTCACGTAACATCATTACTTGTATTTGAACTTATAATACTTTTGAATGTTTAATGGCAAAGGTGAATCTGAATGAAGAAGGCTAATCTGTGTATCTTCTATTTACAGAACCCTCAACCACATTTTACATCTGGAGTTGAGTTCATATGGAATTGTGACTCCTGGCATGCTGAAAGTCTGTGGACACTCACTGTAGGAGTGCTGCTCTCCACCACAAGTACTGAAATCAACACTGTAGGATCTTTTGCCTGTGGTGAGACATCTCACATGGTAAAATAATGGCTGTGCTTTCCGTTCCAGATGCACCTCCTGGACAAATTAAAGAACAGCGATATCTGTATTTTGCACTTTGACAACTAAACCAGTGCTAAAACAAATGGATCTACATGTCCATGTAAGTTTTTAGACTGCATAACCAAAAAGTCACCTTACCCTGACAACACATAATACCATGACTTGGCCTTCATAGAATACAGTGTTGTAGAGAGCTGTCTCACATTTGGGGTTTGGATCTGTACCACTTCAATGTAGAATAATTCATTGAGGAAGCCGGTTCTTGAAATGAACAAATTTCAAATAAAAGAAATCTCACCTTAATGTGAAATTGTTTGTGTTCATTATTATTTGTTCACAATATCACCCTTAACTATGTGACACTGGAGCACCTCAAGACACTGTGTAATGAATTTAATGTCTCAGACATAAGTGTCCAAGTATTGGATAATAAATGTAAAAGTATGAATGTCAGCATAATGAAATTTAATAGGCATACAAATACTTGTTTTCTGAGTAGCAAAAAGAAGTGAATGAAGATATGGATAGACAGATGGGTGGACATTTGGATGAATGGATGTTGGAAGGAAAAGAGAATGAGTGTGATTAAATAAAACATGCAAATGAGTCCAAACTTGTTAAATGTGGTATTTAATTTTCTGTGGGTACTCATAGACTTTAATGGAACTAATTGTTGCAGGTACTGCTGTGTAATAACACAATCTGACATTAATAACACAGTCTATCATGAATATTTAGTTGATCTTGCCAGTACACATTTTATTCACCTTGGTCAACTGATACTGTTTTTAAATGTGTTGGAGAACTAAATTTGACTTGACTCCTTCCACCAAGGAGGTGAATCCTCCAGTTATGGCTTGGCCCCTAATTCATCTGTCCATCTGTGCATCGGTCAGCAGGATAACTCCAAAAATATTGGAGAGATTTGCACAAATTTTGGTTGGAAGGTTGGTCAGCAGCCAGTGAAGAAGTGTAAGTTTTGGGCCAGTCAGCCTCAAGGGAGCATGGCAGTGGGTAGGGCTTAGCACAAACAGGGCAGTAGTTTCCAAATGCATCCATGTAAAATCGTGAAATCCGTGGGATGGTTGGTCATGGGTCAAGGTGCAATGCAAATTAAATGAAAGAAAGTTGCATTCTGGGCAAAGATGACTCAAAAGTGTGAGCATGTGAATGTGATTGATGCTATTAAAATTCACTCACGGTTAATATTGACATATGTTAACTGAACTGTTTTTTGTTGAAGTGAATAAACACTGACTGTAGGGATAAAATTTCTATACAGGGACTGTAGAATGGTTTACAGTGGTCTGTTGTTCTACAATAAAGACCCTCATTGATGATCATATCTGCGCTGCAATCTACAGTAAATGTGCTATAAACAGCTGTT
Source organism: Holocentrus rufus (assembly GCA_900302615.1). Lineage (NCBI taxonomy): Eukaryota > Metazoa > Chordata > Actinopteri > Holocentriformes > Holocentridae > Holocentrus > Holocentrus rufus. The sequence goes on from OMLF01050110.1 coordinate 28,670, forward strand.
AATATAGCAGATGACATCATGCGCCAAATCTGCTGTAATACATAATTTTAAGGCAGATTTCTTCAGGTGCTGCTTGTAGTTTTTTTTAAACCTGCATATAGCTATATGTTGTCTTTACAGTGCTGTAGTCATAGTGTTCAAGCCATTTTCCATCATGACACCAGTGTGCAGATTTTCATTCCAATCAAGCACCACACCAGCAGATTCCTGATGAGCACAACTTCAATTAGAGATGAGTTACTTATTATTAGTTATAATATTTCTTGATTGGATCAAAGCCTGTATGATCTTAAGTCATAATGGCACATGGTTGAAAACCATTTATTTAGATGTAATTTAACTCAGGCCACTAACTAGCTGCATTGACCTAATATTAGGCCTATGTGTTGTAGGTTAAGTCTCAAGCTTGCTCATTGATTGTTTTTAAAGCAGGTTGAAAATCCAGAAGAGACAAAACTAGGGAGAGCTTGAGGCCCAGCATGTTTTGCAAAAGATTGGAACTGTACGTAAGAACGTCATGTTCCTAGCTGAGAGATGATGACTAAGACAACTGCATTCTCACTGAAACAAAAATACAGATACATGAAATCAGACTGGCGGAGGGCCTGGATTACTGTACTCTCACGGCAGGCTTCTCTCTTTGACTGGCAATACTGTGAAACTCAAATACCCTGGATTGAAAACAGGGTTGCCCTTTGCTCTAATTGCCGTCTGAAAGGGATATCTGTCAGTGTTTATTTCATAGTCATTCCACAGTATAATGTAGCAGTACAGCTCGTGAGACAGAAAACCCCTCACTGGTGTTGACTTGTTGGATAGCTGGATGTTATGTACAAAGCCAGAGAACGCCCTACACCATCTAGTAAAGCGTCAAATGATGTAGAGCTTGAATGATAAGCAATTACTAAAAATGAATATTTGCAGACATAATTATCCATGTTTTTTGTTATTTTTACCGCACAGTCATGTCATGAAAAGATAACCAACTCTGTATTCTTATTGGTTCTTGCTTACTTTTCATTTTTGCCAGAGTAAATGACCAAAGCGTCGGTCTTGAACACAGATGAACATTTCTGGACTTAAAAATATAGTCTTTCTGGTAAAAGTGATATTTTTTTTTTCTCAAACGGCACTCTCTCAGTTACATTAATGGGTAACCTATCACTACAATATCAATATCCACAATCTTATTAATTTGTCATTTCATCAGCCTTTTTTCAGTAACATGGTACTTACTGTGTCATACTCGCACAGTTAAAGTTACCTGATGATAAAGGGTTTTCAGATGATCATGCAGGTTGGTAGTGTTACCTGCAGGACTTTTCTTTTACAATAGTTGCAAACAAGTTTTTTTCATTGCCTTGCTTTTCATAATGCAGCCATACATCAGATGGCATCTTTCATACTGGCCTCAGCAGCGGCCTGAGTATGTCTGCATTTACAAGAGAAAACGAGGATGGGAGGATTTTGAAAACCAGTCTGCGTTCAGAGGATTTATTCAGACATGCCAAAAAACCCCAAATCAGTCAATAATCATTGATAATACACCTGTTAAAAATTTATCAATAATTAGCAAAAACTCTGAAATAGTCTGAAATCGTGCTGGAATAATGTGGATTCTCAAATTCTTGTAGAATCAATGACACAGTGCCAGTTGTAAATAATAAACATCCCAAATTGAAAAGTTGAGAATTTTCAACTTTCAGTAAATACTTTAACTTTTTCTGACTTTTTTTTAAGTAGAAAAAATATGTAATCTTGATGTGGAGTCATACTTATAAATTCCACTGTATATGTGAACACAGCTGTATGTTGAAAATGTGGCTAAGAGGAAGTTGACACCCCCAATAAATATTGATTTTACATGCTGGGATAACATAGGCGACATAGTATATCTGTTATGAGAAACAAATGTTGCCTGTAAATGAGAATAAATGATATTTCATCACAGTAGTAAGTAGCCTAGTTCCAAGGGAGTGTTATAATCTTACAAATCTATCAGTACAGGTTCCATTACTTCTTCTAATCATGTCGCCCCTCTCTGTTTCTCAGGTGTACCTAAATCTAGATAATGCTCAGACATGGTGCCTTGCCAGTCCCATGTGATGCTGAAGTGGCAGGAGCACCTGAATAGCTCCTGGGCAGCAGAGGACAGCGCACAGACATCCACAAGGCACGGTGCTGCTGCTCTTTACGACAAGCTCCTTCTCAACAAGGAAGTGGTTGGTCTGGCTCAACCCGTTCAAGAGCTCATCGGCCCGCGTCTCCCGGACTTCCAGTATGAGTCCTGCGCCTCAGAAGAGAAGGAGGAGTATATGTCCGCCCTGCTCCACAGCCAGCGATGCTTGGCACACCGGATGCTGGCCCAGACCTCCTACGCCCTAGGCCTCCACCACAGGCTGGTGGTGCTCCAGAGGATCTATTATGCACTCCACAACAAGTATCATGACAAATTCCGGATACAGCTACCTCCCCAGTCCATGGCCAGCGGGACCGAGTGTGGGGCACTCGAGCTGACCTCTGAGCCATGGCTGGCTGGGGGGGCATCCAGAGTCAAGTCGGGCACAGATGTTCTGATAGAAATGGGCGTGAGAACAGGTCTGAGTCTGCTGTTCTCCTTACTGCAGCAGAACTGGCGATACGCTGCCTCTGTGCATCCGGGGTCGGCGCTTTGCAACGACGTGCTCGCGACGGCGTCCTCCGTGCTGGCCTCACTCCCGCCGCTGTCTTTGGCCAACGAAAATAAGATCCCTTCAGTCGGGCTAGACTGCCTGGCGCAAATAGCTGACTTCCTGAAGAAGACGTCCGTGAGCAGTGGGACAGGTGGGGCGGACCCGGCCGGTCGAAGGCTGGCTCTGGAACTACTGCTCGGACTCGCCATGCAGAGAGGCTCCCTAAGGTTTCTGCTGGAGTGGGTGGAGGTGGCCCTGGCTGCCTCCATGTCCTCCTCCAGCTCCTCTTCACTGTCTTCCTCCTCTTCATTAAGCCCCCAGCAGTTGGAAAGTGGTGTGGGCTTCGACCTTATCAATCAAACCCTTCTCCAAATGCGGCAATATTCGGTACGTCACATGTGCTTCATAATGGGGCCTTTGTTTGTCTGCATTGCAAGGAGTAAGAATATAAACAGTTACTAGGCGGTTCAGTTATCTATTTGAAATTTAAAACTCTGATAATGCAAACGAATAGTGAATAGCTCATTGCCATGCTGATCTGTTTGTGTGTGGATGTACACTACAATTCATTTTCATTGAAAGCTTTCTGTTTCTGTTGTCCAGACAGGGCTAATGGTTTGTCCCTCTTGTCAGATTTCCATCTGTATTGATAGACAGAAAGTTAAATCCAGTGGAGGTTTTTCCTGGATTGCTGGATTTAAATTTGCTAGAGGAAAAATAGCGGCAAACACAGAAACAACTATGTGTACACCATCATGATGTTGCATGACTCATCATCTAAGGATTTCATAAACAAAGATGGAATGCAGTGGCACCGTTAAGAGCAAAGCCTTGAAATACTTTTCTTGAAGTACTTCAGCTATGCACGCCATCTTGACGCTCCAACCCAGTGGACATAAATCTATGTTGAAACTTCTGTCCATTTGTCTACTAACCATGAACACAACATAGAGAAAGTTATTTAAAAAAATACACTGAAAAAAAAAGAGTAAATAGATCGTCACTAACTTACTCATTATTTACATCCCTAGTTATGAATAAACATCCTTTTACCATCTGTGCCCTTTACTCTTATTATCAGCTTATCAACAACAGTAGTTACTGTTTTCAGTTTTTTAATGGATAATGTGTGTGAAGAAGGAAGATCACTGCCACATCCATCCCTGCTATCCACTGAGTATTGATTTACAGAGTCTAAGTGGAAGCCTAAGCGTGATGCGGTGGTGTGCAGGGAAGGTTTAAGATTGAGTTAGCCTTCCTGCCCTTTCTAGATATACAGATCGACTCATCCTTAGCAAGCTAATCAGCTTTGCCGTGTATCCATGCCAATGACAGCATGACCAAATACCGGTTTATATATTCCTCTCATGTGCAGGCAGGAACATTAAAATGAAATTTTGGTGATTTTACTTGCTGGCAGCTCCCTGGAAATCAATCCCAATAACTCTGCTTTGTTGGCTTGTGTGGGTCGTTTCAGGGAGTACAGTTAACTTATCCATCTCTTAATCAATGGGACTTTCCACACAAATGTCTTTTTAATGTGAGGTATTACTCTGGCAGGGCTTTTTCAAGTTGACCCCTCAATTTATACATCACATGTCTGATTGAGACATCGTTGTATTGATTTGTCTGACTAACACCAAACTCTAGAGACTATCTGGAGTCTCAAAAGGCCTCTTTTGATCTTGTCATCTTATTATGCAGATATAATGAGGGGACTGTGCCCCCAAACTTCATCTGGTGTCTGGTTGCTTTGAAACGTAGAATCATAGCTTATGGTGTAGCAGATTGATGTGTATTCTGCATTAATTTGAACGGCAGGCGACAGAAACTGCTATATTTTTGGTTCTGTTGAAATATTTCTCACAAGCTGTTCTCATGATTTGCCACAATTAGTTTGTCAATATTAATCGCTTCAATCTTCTTCCTACCAGGGTTTCCGTGGGGGCTCGGTCAATACTCAGGTGCTCAAAAAGGATGCAGATGGACTTTGTGGACTCACCCAGGCAGCACTCTGTCTGTTTGAGGAGGTGAGTAACTCAAAGCTTTGCTCAGCCATATAATGTATAGTCACTGTCTTTTGAGGAATTTCATCACGCACTTTCACATGGTAGCTGACTCCAAGAACCCCGTGCTTGTCTCCCCTGTGACAGATCTGTAACCTTGCATCCTACTGCCTCTGCTCCTGCAACACTGGTGCATCAACGCCTGGAGCAGAGCAGGACGCGGTCATGGTGTACGTGTGGGGCAGCAACAGCAGCCATCAGCTGGCAGAGGGAACGCTGGAGAAAATCTTGCAGCCAAAACTGACACAGGGCTTCAGTGATGCCCAAATGGTATGGACTTGGTCTGGATTGTCTTGGTGGTACAAAATGTATGTGATGTCCCAATGTTAGAGAAATTAGAGCTTAGAAGAAAATGTTTAGCTTTTTTTCCTTGCATAGCTAAAAGGATTTAAACTAAGTTATTCTCTAAATTTACACAATTTATTTTTACCCATGTGGTTCTACATCCCACTGTGTGTAGTGATGCTAAATGTGTGCATATCTTGTTGAAGGGCAGTGTAACACCTAAACCTCTCTTACACAAAACTAAAAATAACCATGGAGCTTGGGACTCAGGAGCTTTACTGTAAAGGGACATTAATATAAGGGGTGGGTGGCTTTCCTGCTTTTTGTTTCTCACAGTCTTGGGGAAGTTATTTTCAAAATGCAATATGTACCTTACATTATTACTTTATGTACATAGTAACACATTTTATTACTCATGTTACTTAATATCTTCTGTCTTCACTAATGGTGAGATATGCTGGCAAAACAATCTCATAACTCTTCAAAACGTCCATATAGTGATTTAAAAATAGCAGCAAATATTAGCCTAACAAACCCCAAAAATGAATAAAATGAATTAGAATTGGGATTGGTTATCCTCATACCTGTAAGCTTAGGTGGAAGCTCTTGATAAATAAAACAAAACCTTGATGGGAAACACTAATGATTCAATATTGACCATCACTTAAGGCAAAACATCCTGTGGGCAGCACTTGAACAACATGAACAGGCATGAACAAATAAGTGTGTGTAACTGGTGTCTGTTTTTATGTGTAATACTTAGGTTTTCAAAAAAGCATTGCCTTACCTTTTAAGATTTAAAAAAATAAACTGTCCTTAGCCAATAAAGAAAAAAGAAATGGCTGAAAAAGACTAGTGAAACTAAAAATTCTAAAGGCCTTGTCCTTTAATGGTACTCAGTTTCAGTTTTCAGTTTTAGCTTCTGACCAAGTAAAACTTGAACCTTTGAAACCTATTTTTAATATTATTAGAATAACATAGTTTGTCTGTCTTTACATCAGATCCCTTGAAGTTGTGTCCACTTTCTTCTTCTTTATAGATCGAGGCGGGCCAGTACTGCACGTTCTCGGTGTCTGCAGATGGCTCAGTGAAAGCCTGCGGAAAAGGCAGCTATGGTCGTCTGGGCCTGGGGGACTCTAACAATCAGTCCATGCCCAAGAAACTTGTGCTGGAGCCACACAGGAACATGAGGAAGGTGTCCTCCTCCAAGGGCTCAGATGGACACACACTAGCTGTTACAGTAGAGGGAGAGGTAAGAGGGATTAATTATATTATCGTGTATCTATCGTGTGTTTGTGCATGTGTGTGTGTAGGCATGAGTTGATTCAAATGACAATTTTCTTTAATGTGTCTTTCAGGTGTTCAGTTGGGGAGACGGAGAATACGGAAAGCTGGGCCATGGAAACAGTGCTACTCAGAAGTACCCAAAAATCATACAAGGACCGCTCTTAGGCAAAGTAAGCATAGAGGACATCATCAAAGCGTAGTGACATCATTTTTTGGGGAAAACATGGACAGAAGATTTTAGATGGGGCTGGCATTCTTGATTTATTTATATGTAATCTTTTTAGGGAAAGTCGTTATGTGATTTTGCCATAATTATGCAATTGCTTCCAGCTGCTCCTTTTTCCTCTTTAAACTCCTTTTTTTCCAACCTTTCCCTGTACGATTCTGTCTCTGTTAGGTTGTTGTTTGTGTGTCTGCTGGCTACAGACACAGTGCTGCTGTTACTAATGATGGGGAGCTCTATACCTGGGGAGAAGGGGACTTTGGGAGGCTTGGTACATGCTTTAATTCTCAAGTTTGTTTCAATGATTTCAAAATGAAGAGTTCCCATCTAGCTTGTTTAGTATCTTTGGCAACAGCCTTAGGACTTCTGTGTTTCTCACTGACAGGCCACAGCGACAGCCACAGTCGAAACGTGCCCACCCTGGTGAAGGATATCAGTGGTGTCGGCCAGGTGGCCTGTGGCAGTTCTCACACCATCGCTGTGGCCCAGGACGGACGTATTGTGTGGTCCTTTGGAGGAGGAGACAATGGTGGGTTAAAAAGATGATTCTAATTTGATTCAAGCACAATAAGATACTTGTCTGGTAGCTATTGTTTTAAAGTCATGGAAATAGAACCTTTTGCTTTTTACACTATAATATATTTCTGTTATATTAACTGAAAAACAACCATTTTCTGTCCATGCCATTAAAATAGTTGTAGAGCTTGAATTCAGATCTATTAGCAGGCAAATGACAATGGCCAAAATAATATCCGTTTTGGTTTGTTACAACATATTTGTCTTGGAAAAGTTTTGACTTATGTTTTTCCATCTGTGATGTGGCATTGCAGGGAAACTAGGCCATGGTGACACCAACCGTGTGTACCGGCCCAAGGTCATAGAGGCCCTGCATGGATTCATCATCAGGAAAGTGTGTGCTGGCAGCCAGTCATCTCTGGCCCTCACCTCTGCTGGACAGGTGAGATGTCGCTCCGGTGTGCCAGGGTTTTTCTTGCCTGGAGATTTTTGGGGTTTGTCGGAGCCAAAACTGCCAGAGCAGAAAAAAAATCAATGCAATAAAATGTGATTTTAGAGCTATTTCAATGAGATTTTCTGCTGTTCTATTTTTGATTGCCAAATGGTAATCTGACCAGCAAGGCAGCAGCCCTGAGCTCTGCAGGTGAGTCAAACTACTGTTTCAAAAATAGATGTCAGAGACGACAGTCTTTGGGAAAACATTAATTAGCAGACTTTCAACATTATGTGCACTTCATCAAATAGTTGTGACTGAACAGTGATCACATTTCAGTCGTAGCAGTTCTCCCTATCGGAAGAAGTGGATCGGTTGTCACTGCTTCCTTTGTTATTTAACCAGTTATATAATAATATTTAAATTAAATAATAAAAAAGAATAAATAAATAGAACACA
>OMLF01050111.1:0-15536 GCA_900302615.1 Holocentrus rufus
CCTGAGTCTCCTGGATGATTGTAGCTCAGGTCCAGCTCTCTCAGATGGGAGGGGTTGGAGCTCAGAGCTGAGGCCAGAGAAGCACAGCCTTCCTCTGTGAGCAGACAGCCTGACAGCCTGCACACACACACACACACACACACACACACACACACACACACACACACACACACACACACACACACACACACACACACACAAAGCTATCTACAAAGAATGACAAGCAAAGGTACTTTTTTGTCAACTGAAGTAGCAGGTGAAGTAGCAGGTGATCTCTATTTTTTGTCTACATTTGAAAGAGGACAACACTTCTGCTTTTCAATTATAAAGAATCAAGAGGAGAACTCAGAAATCATGTTCTGCCCTGCCGTGAAGAAAACAATGTTTAGCACCTTTTCCATTCTGGACATTTTTTTTTTTTTTGTGACCCCTCCAGCATTTGGATCCAGCCTTAAGCATCAATGCTTGGGAATGGCAGACTCAGCTAGACTCAGGATTTTCCACCAAAGATCTTCCATCTTAATTTCTTATTTTATCTTCTATCTTTAGTTTTGTTTTTTCATTTTATTTTCCATCTTTAGTTTTTATTTTATCTTCCATCTTTATTTTATGGGTCTTCTCGCATCCACTGGGGTATTACACATACCCCAGTGGAGGGACCAGGGACCCGTGGCTATGGAATGGGACCCAGCCCAGACTCAATTGACGGGGATTAAACATGGATCAGAACCCATACGACTCCAAGGTCAGGTCCTGGGTTCTTGGGTTTGGGTCTACCCATGAAGACCTTGCAGACTCAGAGTTCATAGGAAAGTGCCCAATAGGTTCGCCAGTCCGCACGTGTGGGGAGGTCCGCACATTTGGATTCAGCCTTCCTGAAACAGTTAATCTCAGAAAGTGTTGTATGATTATCTCCAGCAATCACAATCTCAATCATCACTCGTAACTACAACTCCTTCCTGTAATTAGTGGGCAAGCTGAAAGCTTGTACACTTATGTTCCTCCCACTATTTCTTTCTTTCTTGGGGTATAGTTTTCATCAGACCTGGGGCCTTATGTTCTGGATACTCGGGTGAAGAGAGTGTCACAGGGGTCAACTGATTGCCACCTGAATGTGAGTTAGACCAGATGGGGGAGAAGATTAATGGACAGACCTTGTACACTTGCAGTGAGGGTGAAATCGAAAGTCTGGTTGAAGACCCTGCCTGCAAGGTCTTCAACTTTCATCTCTGGAGTAGCTTCTCCTGCATCTCAGGGTGGTTGGGGACATGGAGTCTGGATGAACCCTGTTCAAAGCCTCCGTAGAAGTGGCAGCTTGCAGTCGCTGTCAGGTGGCATTGGTGCCATCGTGGTGGCAACCCAAGAACTTGATGATGAATATGGGCACTCCGGTGTCTTATCGTGTAGAATGTGTACCATTTACTATATTGATCACACATCTGTGTTTGATTCCAGTCGTCTTTGCTCACACACTTACACACACACACACAAAACCAAAACTTGATGATGGACACAATCCTAAGATAGGCCACCAGCTTATGTAAGAGACCTTTAGGCTTTGTTTAGCCCAGGGAATCAATAGAGAGGTACTAGCAGGCCATCAGGGTTGCAGGTTTGTCAGTTATGGAAGAGAAAACTCTGGTTTAGGGGAGTTTGGGTGTGCTATGGAAAAGGTCTCTTGGTTAGCTTCAAAAAAGTTCTGGAAATAAGGTGAGGTAACTCAGGAGAGGTAGACAGGCCCTTGGCCAGGCCATTCTCAGCAGGAGCAGGGAGTTGCTGACCTCCATTTGAGGACGTAGTCGGACAGCTTAATGAACACTGTGAGAAGCTTCTAAACCTGACAGCAGTAAAGTGCCAGGAGTGGTTGAAAGCCTACCTAAAAGCCAGAAGTTATAGATATTGTGGGACTGTTGTGGCCAACATGTTTTCATTGATGTCAGGGGCAGTACCCATTGATGGAGATTCCATTTCAAGGAAGGGGCAGAATGTTCTTCAGTAATTGGGTATCACACTACTCAGTTTCCCTTTCTAAAGTTTATTCCAGGGTGCTGGAAAGGAAAGTGACCAATTATTGAGCCTTGGATTCAGAAGATCACCAAGGTTCATTGTTTCACAACCAAGATGGAATCCTGGTCATAGTCAAACTTTTTACCATAGCATGCATACTATATTATACACTATACATAGAGGTGTCAGGTGAGTGTGCCAAGAGAGTACACACTAGGGTTGCCACCCGTCCCTTAAAATATGGAATCGTCCTTTAATTGACAATTAAATGTTGCGTTCCGTATTGACCCAATATGGGACGCAATTTGTTCCGTATTTTCATAAATGTCCAATAAACGTCTGTCACAGACGCATCAACACTAAATCTAACAATAATGAACAAAATAAAACACTGGAAATACTAAGGCCAGCAAAATTGTCGTGGCAGGATCTACGCAGGACCCCTGCTCCGGTCCTCTGCCTGGATGCCTGCGTGTGTTGCTGTCACGGTTGCCTAGAGACAGACACCACACACCGGTGCTGCTCACAACACCCGCGCCTTTTAAAAATGTGCACTTCACCCGATACTCCACCACGTCCTCAAAAGCAAAAACGCTTGCAAAAGTACAGACGCGAGTGGGAATAGGCACATCCTTGGCTGGACAGCGTCAGTGGAGATGATTACAAGGCAAATTGTACAATCTGTCGGCGAGGCAATCATCTCCTGAGACTGATACGGAATGGGACATTATGTCATGACTGATTCAATTTCCTATCTGGTTGTGCTTTTGCCAGAAGATGTCAGTGCATGGGCAGAGCCTATTTTAGTAGACTACTGTGGTCTGATTGATTGTTTAGGCCTCATGGACTCAAGTATAAGAAAAAATATGTTCAATCCAATTGCCTTTTGGCATCCTTATTGAGCTCCCAGTCCATATTTTTTGCCCAAAAATGCTCACGGTAATAGCTCTCTCCCTTCCTTTCCGTCTCACTAAAAGTCGACTGCAGCGTCATGAGAATTTTGCCACAGGCAGGTTGAAAGTTTGATCAGTGGTCTTAATCATAGCTTAATGGGTTAATCCTGACTTAATCATCATTGTGTGAACTCATTAGGCATTGCAATGAACATAGTAAAGGTTAATTTATATGAATTTATATGTAAAATTTCCACACTATATCTATAGAAGAATCCCCATATTGTAGCTACAAGGACTACTATGTTGTGAGGGCAGTGACAAACATATGTCACTGACAAGTCAAAGTCTAGGTGTGTACACATGCACTGTAAAAGATTTGAGTCACGCTGTGGTTCCCTGGGGAGGGAGAGAGTGTCTGCACCAAAGACTGCTCAAGAGGACGGGCCAATAAAGACCAGAGATCACTCTGTTACACAAGAACCAGCATCTCTACATTATAATGTGCCCGTTTCCCTTTAAGATAAGAGGAAAAACAAAGTGTGTCTGTGTGTGGGAGAAAAATGACGAAGAGATGGTGAATGTGCATGAAAGGAGAGGGAAAAAATGAGTGAAACAGAAACTGTGCAGCATAGTAGGTGTTAAGGAAGGCAGGGTATGCAGGCTTCAACACCACCTACGGCCGCTGTGTGTGCACGAACGTGTGTGTGTCAGAGCGGCTGTTAGTCTTGAGCTTTCAAATGAAAAGTTGATGTGTCAATCGCTAACACATCTTCAAGTGGAAATATTGTGTGTTATTGTGTTCTACTGTTATGTGAAAACTTGCTTTATTATTTTTCTGGTTTTGTTTAAATGGATTCACAAATTTACCTTGTTAACCTTTATGCAGTTTACCTTTAAATTTACTCTGTAAGAGGCTGTGAGAATTTCAAAAACGTAATAATTAAAAAAAAAAAGGTGTGGTTATCGATATAAGTGTTATTTTAGGTTTTCAAAAACTGACTGATGAAATATTTTCATCCAACAGCAAAGCCAATATTTCAGTTTTAATATAGCGCCTGACTGATTGAGGATTTTGACCGAAACATCAATGTTTTTGTATTGGAGGTGCTGATGTTTGAGAGTTTTACTGCTATTCAGGCACTTTAAATTTGTTTTTGGAGTTCTCACTACATTTGTATTCATGTCAGGGTAGATAAGTAACTGAACCAGCTTTAAGACCATCATGGGACACTGAAACTTAGACCTAGGCTGTGATGTGAGTTAACTGAACATCAACATTTGGCAGCTCGTATCTGAAAATGGGCTCTCGTTTTGACATGATTGCCTACCTTGTTCATTTCAAATCATTTGTAATCCTGCCCCATGCCGAAAACTGACTCAGGTTTTACAGACTGCTAAGTAAAATCCTCCCACACCACTCTAGAATGACTTCTCTTGTCCCACATCTCATAGTAATGATAAACACACTGAAAAATGTTCAGGGAGGATCCTCCTCCATATCAGAAATTGATCGTATCGACTGAACCAGATTGGATTTTTAATGGAAGACCAATATCAGTTTGATATACCGGTCTAACCCCAATCTTAAATCTTAGGCACTGCTTTGTTTCTAACAGTGGACTCTGTCTCTATAGGAGAAAGACTGCGCCTCCCTGTATGACATCAAGACATATGTGGAACCCAATGAGATTGAGCCATCACTGGTGCGTACACACCGATTTACGCCCTCAACTTTAGCTCTATTAGCTTATACAGTTTCTCTTAATATGGGCATTCATCATTCTCTGTGTATGTATATATACGTGTGTGTGTGTGTGTGTGTGTGTGTGTCCTCTAGCCTCAAAGCACTGTTAAAGCCCTGTATGGCTACCAGGCCAAAAGGCACGATGAGCTGACCTTCTGTAAAGGAGCTCTAATACACAACGTGTCGAAGGAGAATGACGGATGGTGAGTCCACACACACTGATGGCCAAGGTTTGGCCAGTAAATTTAAGACATAGAATAGTGTATTTTATGGTGTCTAGGCTTTTTTAAATTCTTGAATTTAGATGATATAGTTTAAGAACTTGTTATGACCCACAGACACTTGAGGTTATTATTATCGTGGAGAACAGATGAGATGAAAATTCAAGTTTGTATGCCCTTTCTGGCTGGCACATACGGCACATTGTCACATCATTCTCTCACCTCTGCCCCCTACAGGTGGAAAGGCGACTATGGAGGAAAGCTCCAGCTGTTCTTCCCAGCCAACTATGTAGAGGAGGTGTCCAACAACACCAGACCTGAGACCAAATTACAGGTAAAGATTAGAGCTTATTACTGTTTGACCAGAGTTTAATTAGCCTAGGAATTTGTTGAGTTTAATTACTGCACAGAGATTAAGACTAACTGACTAAGAGCAGATTAGAACGTCTGTGTCGAGATTGAATTGAACAGAACAGACAAGAGTGGCATCTCATATGATGTGTTTGTGCTGTGTAACAAAACAGGAGATGGAAGACAACCCTTTGGGTGAACTGTGTAAGGGCATCGTGGACATCTCCAAATGTAACATCCAAAACTGTGAGTAAATCTGTTTCATGTTATCTGACACGTTTGACAAACAGCATGTTCAAATATCCTTCAAGTTGAAAAAGGACCAAAATATCAAGTAAAACTGCTGAACTAAAAATATAAAGTACTTTATTTAAATTGTCCAAAGAGTGAAAGTAACAGAATTACTTATCTTACTTACTTACAATCTTATTTATCTTTCTCATGCAGAGCAAAAAGGATGACAGGACAGAGTTTGAACTAAGTTCTTTGAATACAAAATAACATTTTAGTACAGAATGAATCAGCAAAACAATTTTGTACAATGGGATTAGATACAATTCTAAAATTCATTTCATTATTTAATTTATAATTTAAAAAAAAGTGTCCATCACTCACACTGGAGGATTGATGTTTCTTTTGCTACTAGCTAAGCAAATAACTTAGCAACGCTAGCGAACCAGCTTGACAACAATCAGACAAAAAAAAACCAGTACTATCATGGATAAATTTAGTAGTTAGTTAATAGTTCACGCTACAGTTGGCAAATTACAGGAACACTTTGTGACACTGCATTGAAGTGAGGACCCTTTAGACTCAACTGACAAAACTGGAATAAGCATGAAATTTTAAAGTTGAATCAACATGGTTCTCACTGTCTGGCTCAAAATTAAGGGTTTATTCCTTGTTTTTGTCAGCTGAGTCTGAATCATCCTTACCTCAATTAGCCCTCAGTTTTTTTTAGCCCTCAGTGCTTATGGGGAGACCTCTAAAGGATGCTAGTTAAAATACAGTGGAATGAAATACCTCTGTCAATACATGCTTAGGAAATAGAATTGCTGGACCATTCTCTCATTGAAAAACTGACTTTTGCATTCTGCATACAGAGCAATCTTGAATTTAGCTCCCTATGGTCTACTTTACAGTCAAGGAATCAATTAACTCCCACAACTGGAATCAGAGCTGACATAGACTCCAAAAATGTCCAAGTTTCACGACCCTCTTCACCTCCCCTCACAGTGCCTCCTTTTCTCCCCTCTCTGTTTCCAGTGAAGAATGGTAAAAACGGGAAGTCCCACGTGTTGACCCTGCAGGAGGTGGAGCAGGACAGCCTGCAGTTTGACTTGGCTGCAGACTCTCTGGAGGAGCTGTTTGAGTGGTACCAGTTGGCCTGGAACATCACCCAGAGAGAGATGAACAAGCAGTTTAAAAGGAAACAAGAGGCTAGTATCTCATGGTATATGATACTATGATGTAGTTGAGGGTAAATCACTGTTTAAGCTCATGGTACATCAAACTCATAGCCATATGAGGACAAAAGTCTTCACAAATTATTGATTATTTTTCTCAAATGAAATTGATTTTTGTTTCTATCTTTGCTTATATTACAACAATCAGCTTATATTTAAAGCCAATAGTTACTAATAACTTTCAGGGCACCAGTGTTATTTTTACTGTTAGTGCAGTTCGGGTTAAAGAATAAATTATACAGTAACATTCAATTCCCAAGACTCAGTCCCAAGATTGCATCTGAACAGGTACTTACCCTCACATAAAAGTTTGATTCTCCACTAACTGAGCTATCTGTGCTTATAGAGATGAACAATTAGCATAATAATCCAGAGCTAACAGCAGAAGGGCATAGAGACTGACAGAGAGCTTCTGCAACAGTAGATACATTCAGTGTGTAATAAACTGTACCAGAAAGGGCATCACATAATGGAGATTAGCAAGTAGCGTAACAACGTGAAACTGAGGTATATTTACATATAGGTTTAAGGAGTTTGACCAGTAGATACAAAGTTGCCTTTTAGGATCTTTGTTATTCATAACTGAGAATATACTGTAGGTCTCAAACTCAATGTTGAGGGGTCACATATTACCAATCCATGCAACAATAGCTCAGACAAAACTCATTGTCTGAGTATCACAAATTACACAAACAGAAATTGGTTGACGGCATTTTAACAGTGGAAACTATACTGCAATTCTAGATGACCTGAATTTATCCATGAGGCTCAATAAAGTCTCCTCATCTCATCTCATCTTACAAGAATCTGTTAAGCTTCTCGTACTTAGGGACATCAACCAAAAAAACTATCCTCAATTGTATATTTTTCTTGATGACACTGTATCAACAGTCAGGAGTTGCAGTGGTGGCCCGTCAGTGTTACCATGTAAACAGGAAATGGCTTTTTTTTTCACAGATCAAGCAGCAGGAGGAAGTAGAGAAGAGGGCTGAGGTTGCTATGGAGATGTCGGACTTGGTGGTCTACTGTCAACCACGCAGCAAGGAGAAGGACTGTTTTGGTACAACCCCCACCCATCTGACACCCAATCATTAAGTCCATTCAGAATAGTTATGTTGAAGTGAATAGTCTGATAAGCTAGATTTTTTTCCCTGTAAATTTAGGTTGCTGTCACACAGCTGACTTGTCTTGTCTATAACCCCAGTCTCTAGTTGTGGCTTGAGAAGACTCTCATCAGTTAACATGAACCAACAGCAGGTTTTTGGCTTTGTTAGCTATTTATTTAAGCTCATTTAGCGCAGCAACTAGTTTTAACATTAAAACTTAAAATGCAGCTACTGGTACCTACTAATACTAGCTTTTATGTGAGCACCACTACAGAGGACTTTTAGGTGACATATTGCTCTGTCACCGTTGTTGTAACTGTCCGCAGCCTTTAGTCAACAGTGGCTGTGAACAGCTGATTGCATTCACTGATCTATATTAAGAGGTATATTACAGATCAGTGATTGCATTTCTGAATATGCAACTTGGTCATCCCAGCATGACTGAACAGATAGAGCTAATTTCTATTCTGCTTTTGACTGGGAACTGATTATTTTGGTACATAAATATCTCCACATAAAGAGGATTAATTTTGTGTTTGAATAATGCCAGTTTGTTAGCAAAATCCCATAATAACAAAATAGTTTATCACTTTATTAATGTAAAGACATCTGATTTGCACACCAGCAAACATATCTAGTAAAGCCTAGTATTAGTTGTGGCTAGCGGTCACATGTTAAAATCATCATTAACTGGTTTGCTAAACTAGTCTGCTAAAAAACAAAAAACAACTGTTTGTTTAGATTGACTGAGCTAAATTTTCTCAAGCTTTGTAGAAGAGGCTAGGACCAAGTGGCAAGAGAGAAAAACAAGATATAAGTTAATTCTATTGCATTAATTAAAGTTTGGAAACAAATCTATTTGCTTATATTGCTGAATTCACATTAATCTTTGTCAGATGTGTCTCTTTATTGTGCCTGGCGGTTAAAGTTGTAAGCATTTGTGCACAGCCAGTTGTCCAATTGACCTCCATGTTGGCACCAGATATGGTCATGGAGATTTGTGACACAACTCATAAAGCTATTCTGTATTGGCAAGAAAATAATTAAAATTTAAAGATATTAAATATAGGTAGGTATTGACTTGGGCCATGTACTGAACCTTGGTGCTTTTTGAGGACTGATCGAAACACATGCGTAAAACTGAGTATCAAAAACTGACAAAGCATTTGGTGTCAATTTTTATTATTTGAAAGTAAACTGAAAAAGTACAAGCAGAAATATCGACCCTCAAAAACAAATATCAGCCCACCCTAGTAAATATTATTCCCTCCTGTTTCTCTGCAGACAGCTACAGCTACAAAGAGATTCGTTCCTTTGTGGAGAACAAGATACCAGGGAAGAGTCGAACCCAGGGCTTCCTGCAGTACAACCGCAAGGCTCTGAGTCGGATCTACCCTAAAGGCCAGCGTGTAGAGTCCTCCAACTATGACCCTTACCCTCTGTGGGCCAGTGGCTGTCATATGGTGGCACTGAACTTCCAGACTGCAGGCAAGTTGACTGGCAGAAGTTGCAGAGATACACTCCCTAGCAGCACACTCATACACTCTGTTAACCCCGTTGACTCTCACGTAACCACCTAGCAACCACCTAGACAGACTTTAGCAATCACCTAGTGCTTCCTAGAAACTACCGAGAAAACCTCTTGCAACCACCTGGAAACACCCTCTGAATCACTTGTTTACACCTTATCAGCCACATAAAAACACCCAAGCAACAACTTAGTACAATCTAACGATTACCTAGGAACACTTAGCAACAAACTTGTAACCCTAGCAACAACCTATTACATCGTAGCATGCCAACCACATGTACTATCAACTACCTTAACTGTTTCAGATTCCACTCTAAGACTTACTACTACAAATAGTACTGCAACTACTATGCTGCTTTTATTACTACTATTTACTGCTGCTAGTACTAAAACAACTAATAATTCTACTATTGGCACTATGTGCCATGTACTACTGCTGTTACTGCTACTCCTTAAACTAATACCATTATTACTGCATGTATTATGATACCTCCTCCTATTTCAATTACAAGAGCATATATTACTATACCTCCTCCTGAGAGCTACTACAAGTATTAGTGCTGCTATTTTAACTCCTATTACCTCTACTGATGGTACTATTAATGCTTTACCTACTGCTCATGCTACTTCTATTTTATTGCTACTGCTACATTTTCATCCCTTCTTAAATGCATTGATTACCATGGAACTTTAACATATAAAATGGCTTAAGCTAGCAATAATCAAACTACTCAGCTACTACAACTTTAACTGCTTTACCTACTGCTTGAAACACTTCAACTACTGTGTCAGCTAATTCAAGTGCTGTTACAACTACTTCAGCTACTTGAAGTACTGCTTCAACTACTGCTTCAGCTGGATGAACTACTGCTTTAACTGTTGCAACTACCTTTTCGACCTGCAGCAAGTGCACAATTTTTGTTCATAAAATTTTGCTTTTTCTAGTCTGATGTTACCTGTAAGTGGGAACAGAGTAAATGTTAATGTTTGCGTATCCACCCAGATAAATACACGCAGCTGAACAGCGCCCTCTTCAGTCTGAATGGACGCACGGGTTACGTGCTGCAACCGGAGCTGATGCGCTCTGATAGCTATGACCCTAACCAGGAGAGGAAGAAGGTTAAGTACAACATCGTGGTCAGGGTAGGTCTATAAACAGATACACCTACATCATCATCATCAACTTGTTCTTTCTTCTTTTTCTAATTTTTACGGGCATAACATGTTCAATATTTTTAAAGCATAACTCTGGGCATTGTTAATCTGGACCCTGCTCTTCCATCCTTTTCAGGCCAATACTAATCTGATGGATCAGCAGACTGACATGCTGATCTGACTGTAATTGTGACTGTGATGCCATGGCCTGTTGGCCTGCAGAGAACTCTGTAGTAGTGACTGTGTTTGTCCTCTGCTGGATCCCACACAGGTGATTGCAGCCAGGCACCTTCCTAAGCTCGGCCGCAGCATCGCCAGCCCTTTTGTGGAGATCGAGCTGTGTGGACACACCGAGGACAGCAAATTCAAGACCATCGTCTTCCGTAAGGGGAAGAGGGGGGTGGAGGTGTAATATGGTTACAAGTCCACTTGCTGAATGAATCTGGCCTGAAAAATGAATGACATCTTCCCTTCTTTCATTAATAAGCTTCTTTTACCTTTTCATGTATTGATGGTTTACATCTCTTACTCAGAAAGACAGGAAGCGGCTGCAAGGTGATGTTCACCATAGTTCTGAAAAACAAAGATCCCTTGCATGCTAAATACTGAATGGATGCTCAACAAGGCATTTGCTTTTGTCAGTGTTCTTCACAAGTCTCTTGAAATGATACTTTAGAAACCCCACTTGCACAACAAGAAAGTTTGGTTTTATTCCACAGACTATTAGACTAATGAACAGTTAATGTGACAGTGGTGGTCATGGTCACTTCATACAGTATACAGATTACCATTGCACTTTCTGGGCCCTATTTTTAAAGAGGCACAATGCACAAAGCACGGCCAGTCACTGACTGAAAGGGTGACTATATTTGATATAGAGTGTTGGGGAGACACACATGAAGATGAAATTGGAATCTTTCCTGTAATTCTACACAATCAAATACAATACTCAAATACTTTACAATAAGGTAAATAGTCTGATTTAGAATATAACTAAAAACATTCAGATCGCTTAACTTTGATACATTTTATGTCCTGACTATTTTCAAAGAAAAATCATGGCTTGAAATGAGCAATAAACAAATATATTGCTCCCCGTTCCCAGATGTGCTATACACATCTTGTCAACAAAATACCAAATGCACACCATCACGCCCCCTGCGCACTGGGCATTTAAACACGCTTTGTGCAGTGTGCCAAGGGGCAAGAAAATAGGGCCCTTTGTCTCAGCACAGCTGCACAAGGTTATTATGATGTATCGTATTATATCTTCTTCCTACTCCTTTTCAGACTTGCTACTAGCAAATATTTGAATGTTTCTATCAATTTTTGACAACCTTTTTATTGCTGCATGTCTGAAATAAAACATTCATGAATTCATTCATTCATATCATGTCATATATGATGGCTGAATTGAACTGAACTGAAATGTATCCACCCTGGGAAAAAAGCCTGATGGCCATTGCTGAGTTTTTAAAAACTTGAAACAGCTGGTCCTCCTTCACACAATCAGTTTTAACCGTGCCGGCAGTCAGTTTGTAATAAGAGCAGACAGACAGATAGGTCACTGATGAACCTTCTTGAACATGTTAACAGAGCTTTTGCCTCCCCAGGCGACAACGGTCTGAACCCAGTGTGGAAAGCTCCAGCAGAGCCGGTCGTCTTCTCTGTGTACGAGCCAGAGCTCACCTTCCTACGCTTTGTGGTCAATGAGGAGGACATGTTCTCAGACCCCAACTTCCTGGCTCAGGCTACATTTCCTGTAAAAGGCATCCGCTCAGGTGGGAACACACACATGCGGACGGCACATCAGTTTTGACAAAAAGTAACACACTGCTTATCACATATTTCAAAGTAAAGTCATTATTTGAATCCAGCAGTAATTCATTACGCTATTGATTATACTACTGGTCAGTTACATGTTCAAAATTGTCAGTTGAAATCTCTTTTACCTTCAAAAACCAGGCTGTTCATTAGGCCTATTTATCAACATGCCTATTATATAAAATGAAAATCTTACACAATTTGTCACTGGTTAAAGTAATATTGCAAAGTATACTGATTTGCATACTTACTAAGGAGCGTGTGTATTTGCACATGCGTGTTTCAGACACAGACACAGGGTTACACAAACACAACATCCTGTAGTAATGTAGCATCTGCACTGATGACTGTGTGTGCAGACTTGTACAGTAGAGTGTGTGTTTTGTGTTTTGGCAGGTTACCGCTCAGTGCCTTTAAAGAATGGCTACAATGAAAACTTGGAGTTAGCCTCTCTGTTGATCTACATCAATGTGCAGCAAGTGGAGGTGAGAAAACACACACACACAGCACCGAGTGTGCTGATGAGGCTAATGTCTACCTGCAGTTTGTCATCAGTATTTGCATGTGATCACATGACTCCTGTCACTCAGAAAGCCGAGGAGGAGCTGTACTCGTCCTCCAGCCAGCTGAAGAAAAAGCAGGCGGAGCTCAGCAGCCAGCCCTTCCTGTACGACACGCACTCCAACATCCAGCACTCCACCCTGCCTCAGCACAACAATCTCATGAGAGAATACAGCACCAGTGAGAAACAGAGGTGAGACTGGACTGGCATACATACACACTCACTGCTTTGGAGTGTTTCTTGTCTGTATCAATGTGAAAAGACGGGAAACTTCTGTGGTGTGTAGGGAAACAGAACTTTCTCTAAAGCAGCCCAAATCACACTCTTTCCTCTGCGCTTCAGGTCGAAAGAGAAGAAAATAAACAACAGCAAGTTTTATTCCTGAGAACGCAGCAGGACCTCACTTTGTCACGTCCTTCCTCCCCGTCTGATGGTGAAATGCACCCCCGGCACGAGTCCAGTCTGCTCTGTAGTCTGAGTCCAGGAGGAGTGAAGATGCGCTGTGCTGCGTCTTAGTCTAGTCAAGGTTAAATAGAATTTCAAATGTCCAAATTCCACCGCACCCCTCGCCTTTCTGTCAGCAGTATGTTTGTTTGCAGCGTGATGTTAGTACAGCGTTCTCTGGGACCATTTTGAATCCAATCAGTTTTGGATTAGAAGCATAACCCTCTGTAGATTTTTTTTCAAGGCCAATACATTAATTGATAACCATTTTCATACAGAAAAAAAATCAATATTCAGTATTTATTCTTGTCAGGACAGAAAAGCAGATTTTGTGCTTAAGAAGCTTCCCATAGACAGTCAGTGTAGTATTGATCAATTCTGCAAATAATGTTATCAGTGAAACTGCATCATAGACATCTTATCAGAGCTGAACGACCCTGACAGATTAATATTGATTTGAATAAAAGGCCAATAGAAGTTTGATTTGTCAGCCTGTCCCTCACTCTCTGCTACTGCTGTGTGTGAACCACTATGAGATGTGAAGTTTGAAATGGCTGCTTTTACATTTCAACATGCTGTCCAACTGTGTCACTTTTGGTCAAAACCATTTGATATTTCAGTGTAAGCTTGCCCTGAGACCTCCTGTGTGTACACAAGTCGCTGAAAGACTCCATGTTTGATTCTTGTCTCAACAGAATATTAGTACAGCACAGTGCATTGTACGGATTGTATTGCTTAACATTGCATTGCAATTTTGCAGCTGTCCACCGAGCAGCTTGGCTCGAATTAACATGAGATCACTGGGAGGGTGATGTCACATCCTGATACTGAAAAAGACTGATATGTAGCACAGCATATAGGCTCCATACAAACTAGAGAAGTTGCCTTGTTGAACTGTTATTGTGCTGTAGTTTCATAGACGGCAGTTTTTTTTTCTCACTATGATGCTGGTTTTACTGTATTCTTGAGAGTGATGTGAAGGTCATTGAGAGGAACGAGAATGTTTCCTAATTTGAGTTTTAATAACGATGTCTGTGATTCCCTGTAACATGTTTATGAATAAAGTGCGCCTGTGTCAGCCTCTTTATGGATTTGTTTCATGTGATTATGTTATAATTGAACATTTAAACTTTGTAGGATAGTAGTCACTTTCTTTTCCTCATGTTTCCTGGGATGTGAAGGTGAATATCATCCAGGGACAAGTCTGAGCTATGAAATGATATCAACTCAGTGAAATTGATGACAAAGTCACTTGTTACATCATCAATATTGCATTAAGGCTGCTCGCCCGGTTACTTGAACAAAATAAGAAATAAACATTAAAGCTGCACTTTGTTGTGTTTTAGGGGGAAATCAGCTCAGGTTTACTATCATATCAGTTTCACATTTTCTCTACCAGCTTTGATAAAGTTACTGGACTGACCACAGAAGAAGCACTTTAACAATTCTCAGGAAGAATCTTTATTCAATTTGAAAAAGATGAATTTTGTTCACACATCTGGTCACTGAAGCCTGGTAAAGGATTCTTGTTCAGTGTTTCCATCTCCATTTTCTCTTCATCCACAGTCAGTGAGTTAAACCAGTGTGTGAGCACTGTGCTGGAACAACATGAGCACTCGCGTCACACTCTTGTCACTTGTCATACACTCGTCTTTACAATGTTACAAAGTGCTGCTAACAAACTGAACTTTGGAAGAACAACTCAGCTCTGATGAAAAGGAAAACTTGAGCAATATTCAAATTTACAACAAAAGTAAGACCAACGTAAAGCATGTCGTGGAACTGATTGTCGTGGAGCCGATGATGAGACCAATCGTTTATATCAAAATATAATTTAATAGACAATAATAATAGAGAATCAACTGCTGACAATGGTAAACCAATTGATAGCAATGATAAACCAACTGCTAGCTATGATAAAGCTATAAACCAACTGCTGAAGTCCGTGGCCTCCCTGGCACCAGAAGAGAGGGCCCTGGAATGGGTACATGCAAATTTATACCTTACAAAGTGGGCTGTCCCACACAGCAGAGGTGGGTAAGGGAGAGAACCAATGAATGACCTCTGGGGGTTTGAGAGGGAAATTCAAACAACAACAAAGAAAGCAGTAGAGGGGGGGACAGGTACAGATCCAGATGGGGGGAAGGGGGAGAATGCTTTCTTCCACAATTCCTCACTTTTTTTTTTCTTTACCAAAAGAACCAGTGAATGGAGGACATAAGTACACAG
>OMLF01050112.1:0-12902 GCA_900302615.1 Holocentrus rufus
AAAAATTAAAATAAAAATAAAAAAGTAAAAAAAAAAAAGTCCATGTGAAAAAGCTAAGCTTGACAGGGATGTTTTTCAATGGGGCTGCCGCTGACCAAAGATTTTCCTAGTTGACTAGTAGCCGTTAGTTCAAGCTATTAGTCAATGAGTCATTGCACATTTATGATATTAATTTAATTATTTAAATCTATATTTTTGGGGATGTCAGAAAATGGTTTGAGCTCTGGGCCTGAGAAAGAATGTTATAAGCAGCCTAACATTGTTAACACTGTGCTACATTACATAACATTCAATAAGAAAATCCAAGTTTTCAAAAAAGAGGCTTACCATTCCTGCAACATGGTAAAACTGTAAACTAGCCCCAAAGGGAAATTCTCTTCTATTTAGCTCTGCTCCACACAGCAGTCAGAGGTCAGGTCAGCTACAAAACAGCATCTGTCAAACCAGGAGGAATTCAGTTTCTGTCTTCGGCAGGACAGATGCCTGCTGTCATGGGTTTTCAATAGTCTCGCTACTCACTATGCCACCCAGCAGCCCTAATTACATAGTAATGACACTATAATGATTTCTAATATATATTTCATTAGGAGTTGTTATCTTGGGCTTTGTTTTTCCCACCCTGTTGCTCAGCGCTGGAGCTGCAGACTTTAAAAACCCAGGCGCTCAAACACTTTGCAGGGATTGCAGTTCACAGTGATGACGGAGGTTATGACAGCAGAAGTCAGAAAGTGACAGATTTGAAAAGTTTGATTCCGTTGGAAGATTGAATACTTCTACCATTCATTCTGATTGTGTTATTATGGCTGAGCAAGGCAGGCTTAGATGACTCAGATGTCACCTGTTCCCACCAAGACTGAACTTTCTTTCCTGCTGTCGTAATGTCCAGAGTCATTCAAACTGCAATCAAGCTTGATCTGTTCACACATTTCAAATCTACAGCTCCAGCATCTGGCATGCAGTAATTCTAGGGGACGTCAAGGCCAGCCTGAAAGGGAGTGCAGCCATGAGATTCCAACCACACTGCAACAAAAAAATGGCAGAGCAGACCATTCCATGTATCTTTGACAGCTTACAAAAAACAATATTTCACATTTTCAGAGGCGGACAAACCGTGCAGCAGCAGTGAAACAAGCATGTGGTAAAATGTGGGATTTCCGCAATGACGCTGACACACAGTCTATTTGAGAAATATTTTTTAGCGTAGTGCAAAAGGCATTAGATCCAGGCATTTACATTGCACATTAAACTAAAAAAAAGATTGAAGTTTAATGTGTCTCTGAAAAAGAACTTACAAAATGTAATATGCAATTTCTGTCTTTTAAGTTGCTGGCTCACAGGATATTTAGCAAATGCACCAGAATACTTACTACACTTTAGTGCATGTGGAATATGGACTAAAGTAATATGTGATATTGTATATGTGAATGTGAGTCATATGTAATAATATGTAATTTACTTTCTATTATATTTCACTATGCACATTTAAGTCACATCAAATGGTTTTCAGACCCATTATCCAACCCATCTGTTTTTCACACAACGCATTTTATGGATGTTTTCCCTTCATACAATGTTTACTGTCTAGCTTCTCTAACTACAAGGAGTCAATGGTCAAATGCTAACGACTTCGCATAAGATTTACAATACAGTTAGATAAGAAATTTACA
Source organism: Holocentrus rufus (assembly GCA_900302615.1). NCBI lineage: Eukaryota > Metazoa > Chordata > Actinopteri > Holocentriformes > Holocentridae > Holocentrus > Holocentrus rufus. Next base: position 1,668 of record OMLF01050112.1, read on the forward strand.
TTAAGGGCATTTTTTGGCACCATTAGTCAAACATTTGGGGAATTTGGTCCTTTCCCAAACCATTATTATTGAAGCACAAAATAATTTGAGTTTCATGTTAACAAACACTGAATTAAATTTGCTATAATTCTTTAAAAATTTCATATAACATTATAACATTCCATGTTTCAGTTATTTCCTTTGGGTAGAAACTGGCAGCAGGCTAGATGGGGTGATGTTTACCCTCTCAGTCCCCAAACAGCCCAACTTCTACCTCTTGACTGCTAATTTGTTTACAATATCTTATTTTTTTGTTGCAGTGGTTTGTGCGAGGTCAATATTTTCTTTGGCTGCTGGCTGTGTGGTGCCAACATTTTATAGTGCTTCAGGGCGTGTTCTGGGTTATCTTCTGATCAAAAAACTGCTCCATTTTGTTGCCCAGAATATGGGACCGAATTTCTTGGACAAAAACAAAATAAATATGAAAAGGGTGAAATACAAAAAAAGGCACTCATAATTACTGCAGGCATTTTCCCCCTTTACCTTATAAGTGTAACTTAGTGTAACCCCTAGTCTCCATTAGTGTCTGACCCTGCAGTGTGTGTGTCGGTGTGTGTGTGTGTGTGTGTAATCATTCCCATCGCCACTCTGTGTAGAAACCTTTAAATTTGCACTCTCATTGACCTGGTTTCCTCTACTGAGACAGCTCTAGACCAATAATTTAATTTTACTTTGTTCTTGGTGTGGTACATAAAGTGCGTCATCTATCCTCTTTTGATCCATGTATGAAATATAAAAGGCAGAGGAGGTTTTGATGTGATTATGGTTTATCCATTGCCTTATAATAAACAGAATTGTTGCTACGGAGATATTGGCGGAGCTTCACATTTCAAATAGAAAAAGACAACAAATTGAAATAGTCCACAAAATGAGCAATTGATTTGCAGAATTTGGCCAGGGCGAGCTAATGCAGCCATATGAGTCATCTACTTCTTTGGGGGAAAAAAAGTACAAAAACACGACTAGGAAATTTAGAAAATTAAAATAAAAAAGACAAGCAGCTCAAACATTTAGTGAATGCCATGAAAGCATAAAAGCGCTGGTATATTTTTGTAGTAATAATTATTATGGTGACTATTTACCTAAATATATGCGGCAGAACCTCGTACAATCAGGACAGCCACATTATTCATCAATGCATTGTCAAGAAGAAGAGATACTAAACCACTGTGCTCTTGTAGGTTTGCTGTCACTGTGGCATTTTAGCCAAAATGTTTTGCTAGCTTTGGCGAACCCTTACAGAGTCTGAATATGGAAGGCAAAACTGCTTGGCTAACTCAGTCTAGTCTAAAATATTTTGTTAAACATAGATTAGCCACCACATTGACGAACAATACGATTCGGGTTCACTGAATAAATTCCAAAATTCACCAGATGAGTCTAATTACTACAATAATTAAGTTCCCGCAATGAGACATTTTTCGCAATATTTTATTATTTGTCATGAAGGTCACAGCATGTAACCAGTTCTAAGCCGGTTTTTATTTGTTAGTTTATCATGCTCTTTGAAACTGTGACATATTACTATTATAAGCACTGCAGCAATCAAAAGAATTGGCCAATGATTGACAAACATCAGCTACCAAACTTTAAACAAACCACTTGCCAAGCAATTCATTGTAACTCCAGGCAGGTTTAAAAAAGAAAAGAAGAAAAAAAAAAAAAAAAAACACAATAAAGAGAAAAACTTGATTTTTCCCCAAGCAGCTCCTCTTGGGGATGGAGCCAAAGTGTAGCAGGCAGTTCAGAAAGTAGTGAAAAGCAATAAAGAGTTAGACTTTTCCAGTGTGTGTGTGTGTGTGTGTGTATGTGTGTCAGGGGAGGAGTAGTTGTCTTGTACAAATTAAGTATTTTTTTTCTTTCTTTCTTTTTCAAAGAAACAAATGAAAAAATCCACCCACTTTATGAAAATACAAAAATAGACAAAATGAAACAGAAGCAGTAAGTTGGGATGTAAACTTGGGACGTATGATAGTACAAAGTGAAGAGACAACAACACAAAAGTTGTACAACTGATTTCCTTCTACAACTTTCAAGAAGTGCTGGAAAGTTAACTAACAACATAAAAGGTTTCCATGAAAATCTCCAAAAAGACTCTTAGGAGAATTACACCACATTTGTTATTTTACTGTTTCTTACAATTTTCCAAGGATTCTCTCAGCTGGTACCTTTTGTTTTTCTCCTAGAAGTTAAGTGCTCATACTGTAAGTCAAAATTAAATGAAACCACAATTTCTCATTCCTAAATGCTATATATGCCAAGATATGTTGGAAAAGTTTAGTTACCTAAAGTTAATTCATTTATATATTTTGCCCGAATTGTGTCCAGTATTGTCCTGAAAGGCATTACTTGCAAATGCCTCACGATGACTTTCAAAACTTTTTCCCAGACATTGGGTATCTCGTTTTGCAATTGAACTTTCCATATGTACATTTGCAGAATATAATTTTGGGAAAATAAATAAATCTCTGAAGGTCATCATTCAGTATCTCTAAAGTAAAGTTTGTAAAGGTTTTATCATTTTTCAACTGATGACATAAGTTATCCCCAAGGCTCAAGTATGATTCTTAATCCTGGTTACTAGATTTGAAATTTTGAACAAAATTTAGCCCCACCTTTTGCATCTCACATCAGTATTGTTTTCAACCACAGCCAGTATCAAGTCAAAATATTATACACAATTAACTGTGCACCCCTACTTTACCATTTGCTAGGAGTTCTATGGGTGTGTGACATTTGACAAAGTTGAAAATATCAGTGACTGACCCTTTAAAAGAGGCTCAACGTACAAATTATCTTTAAGATGGAAAGATGTAAGATAATCTGTCTGACAATTTCAGATGACTGTCAGACTTGAAGAAATGTTAGAAAACTTCACACTTTTTCCTCACTTAAGATGTTTCTTTTGGTAGTTATGCTTCATTGGACGTGAGATGGATAAGAAGTTAGTAGGAGGAAGAGCAAAAACAGACAAGGACAGAGAGAGAGAGAAGAGAAAGAGAAAAAGAAACACATGACATGGCAACAGGCTGAATGAAATGCATTATATACATTAATCACACATCTGAAACTCAGGTACGGGATCACAAATGTGAATTACATGCTAGAGTTGTAGCTAAACTTACACATACACATGCACACAGCCTTCTATGTGTTTTGTGCTCTCACCTGCATGCATATATCATACCTATCTTTGGGGGAAAAATGCCCCTTTGAGGTTTGACAGAATGAACTAAACAGTGATGTGCAAATCAAACACACACACACACACATACACACAGATTTTTTGTCAAAGAGTTATACCTCTTCACTGCTGTTTGATTATCATGATTATGACATTCGCTTCCTTTTTCTGCACTTCTCAGAAATTCTTTCCTCTGTCTCCTCATCATCTACAGACACGAGGCAGCAGAAGGGCTCTTCACATTGTCTGGTTTTTATTATGTGGTTTTCTAAGTATAGACCAATAGCTGTTCTGTTCATTATCATTTTGTGAAGTGGTAATCCTCAAAATCTTTTTTATACCATATTTAGTGATAAGTTATCTTCTACCAACTATCAAACAGTGTTTCCAGTACCAGAATGTCTTTTCCCTGGAATTTCCTGCTGACAAAGATTGTGTTTCTGCAGGTGGCAGTGTTTTTGCCATGGTGGCTATCTCCGATCATGCTAATTATCCAGTTTGTCTTCTATTTATTCCAAACAAACCACTGTTGCTGCTGCCAGAGAAGTAAATTGCATGTACAATTTTTTGTGCAGGATTTTTTCCCGCATGAAAAATCTACCTTACACCAGGTTGTTAACAACAGCAAATGTCAAAGTTAAACTGGCAAAGACTGAATCACTACTGTATTACATTAGTCAGTGACAGTGAAAACAGATATTTATTTCTCTAAAAATGATATGCAAATTGGAAATTATTACTTGAAGTTACTAATTATCCTTTAAAAAGAACTATAATTTGCGTTAGTTTTGCTCTATCAATCATCAAATAAAAGATGTCACTTTTTCCAAATGGTGGATGTCGATTTTGGAACAGTTCGTGTATTATGTCTCCTTCTTCTTCTTTTGTTTCCTTCTGTTTCTTTCTTATTCTCCCAGTTTCTTTTATTCTCTTTCCCTTGGCAGACCAGCCCCACGTCTCTGTGATTCACAAATACCAGCCATATGACACAGTCCTTTGTTAATTAGAGTCTGTGATAATTGTCAGCAATATTACATGTTGCTATTGCAGTGAGTCTATTACAGTTGGCAGTCATAAAGTCAATTCCTTTGTCAGCATCCATGAAATAACAAGTGTCGCAGATATGAAATCTGAGACCACCTGCTTTGCCTAACAGCCGTTTGATTACTACACTGCTACATTGTGGGGAACCAAATGTCCTCACAGCGGCAAAAAGATGAGAAAAATCTAGCAAAGCAAGCACATTTTGCCTGCTTTTTCTTCTGTATGAGTAAAGTAAGAGTTAACTTTTATTAAGGGTTAAAAGTGTGGCGAAGGATGAGGTTAGAGACTGAATGTGGCAAATGAATTGTGCTCTTGTGTCATGATCTCAATCTTCTAACACAGTGCCATTATTGTACAACACCTACACTGCAAAAAAAATCTGCATCTTAACAAGCCATTCAGTCTCGTATGCAGTCTTAGAATCTTTTTTTATTTTGTTAAAATGAGGTAAAAAATCTGCCAGGTGGATGAGGTAATCCCACTTGTTTTCAATGCAGTTTCACTTGCTTCAAAATTTTTTCTGGGATCAAGAATAAATATGTTGAAACAAGGCAGAAAAAAGCAGACCAGCCCACTAGGATAAACAAAAATGACACTTGATTCAAGAAAATTCTGGAAACAAGTCGATTAGCACTGGAAACAAGTGGGATTATCTCATCTCACTAGCAGATTGTTCACCTTGTCTGAAGAAAAATATTATTCAAATTTAACACTCAAAACGAAACTACATTAATTGTTGAGAATTTTTTTTGCAGTGTAGTGTGTAGTATGTGTGTGTGTATGTGTGTGTGTGTGTGTCTTGATGGCTCCTTGGGTGCTCTTATATTGTAGTAATATAAGCTTGTGCGGTATCCAGTTAATAAACATATTTACTGCCCCTGCCTTCACTGTCCCAGGTAAGCTATGAAAATACACTTAACGACACACACAACCCCCATGGTTTCAATAAAAATGCAGCTTAATCACATTATTGACGATTTTTCTTTCAACATCCCCACTGCATGCAGGCACATGTACCTACCATAGACTTGCAAGCATGCACACACACACACACACACACACACACACACAAAATCACTTTCGCCTCCAGATTTGAAGCCTGCTTCTCTAACCTCCAGGCTGCCATCACTCCGTGTTTGTTTTGGGAAGAAGGGACTATTTCATTTGAATCACTGATGTTAAAATTACTATTTCATAACTAACAGCACTGTTTCCCCTGCCCCAACAACATGACAAACAAAGAGTAATAGTCTTTTCAGATAGTAAGATAGTCTCACTGTCAGGCACTGTATGCATGGTAACCACAGAAACAGTTTTGGTGCACCACTGTATCCCTGCCAGTATAACTGCATTTCTGTAATTGATGATTGCTCAAGTTACCTAAATAAGCATAATCATAATTTTATAGCCTAGCTTAAGTTAAAACTGTATACCTGATTGCGCCGAAGCTCTGCCATGTGAAAGCCCTCTTGTTTATGTCCCAATAGCTGTTTAGAAAACAGTTATATATCTCAGGGAAGTCACACACAGCAAGGATCAGTCTCTCGTCCAGTGATTTGTGGGGTGACACTGTGCGTCACATAGAAAAAAGTTCAAGACAATCCAACTCTAGCATATGCGTGAGACAAGCACAGCTGCGACGGTTTCATGGGATTGGGACCAATTGTTGCTTCATGCCTCCCTACAACTCATTGAAAATGAGTTACTTTAGCACATCAATTGCTCCTCATCTGAAAAGACCATGAAGCCATCACAAAACAAGACAAAAAACCACCAAGAATGGGGACTAACTTACAGCTGAACAAGCTTAACACTCTGGCTAGTTCATCAGCCATTACTAACCCGCTGTTCCATTCAAAGGTTTCATGTAAAAACTGCAAGCAGGTTAAATGCTGACTGCGACAATACAGTAATGATTTGTTAAATTAATTGTTAACTCAAAAGACATGGTGCCATCTTCTGACCCAAAGGTGGCGGCTTCAGGCAGTTTCACTGTACCCTGCAACAGTTTCACATCATTCCCCTCTCCACCCCTAACCCTGGTTATATGTATAATTATGTTGGCGAATACAAGTGTCGGTGAAGTGCTGCAAACTTCACTGACATTTGTATTAGCCTACATAATATGAGAACTGGGTTTTCCAAAAGGCGAACATGTTGCTGATATACCAAGAAAAAAACCATGCCGAGTAGTTATTGAAAAAAAATTATAAATAAATTAAACTTTACTTGAAAAACAACTGATGTTTGTGAGGCTCACTTGAGTATGGCTTCAGAGTCAAATTATTATTATTTTTTTTTCCAACACAGGCTGTCTCACCAAATATATTCACACTTGAGAATAAATTACACTGTCTAATTTTAATGAACTAATGTTACACGGTACAATTAATGCTAGGGTAAAACTGCTATTGGGTCTGCTGCAGGAAACCACAAACGGGGCAGATGGTTCAGACCATGATATCAGACTTTCACAATTAAGTCCACTATCTTTCTTTTAATCCACCATCTTTGTTACCATGTTGTTTGGTTGTCACATAATGATGGCAAAGACAGTCACAATCAGATCATAAGTGGGAGACAGAAATGATCAGCCGTGTGTGGCTCTGTCTCAAAATACACCAAGACAAATGGTGCCAGATGTCTGTGCTGCACTGAGTGGAAAAGAATACATCAAAAATCAAAGGTGAATCCAGAATGCAAACTTCCTCACTAAATACTTGGAGATTCAAATTTAACCTCAAAATGATGTCAGATTATTTATGTTGAGGATGAAAGGCTTGAGATACACCGGCATGATTTTCTCTCTTATCTCAGATATCAAAGTTTCTTATCTGCCTGACAGCATTAAACTGTCTGCAAAACTTCACTGAATTAAATCCTGCACCCTGAGAAACACCCTGTGTTCAGTAAAAGAGCACTGCTGGCCTCATACATTTCTGTAGTACCCTTCATGATGCCACCAAAACCTGCAACAAGCTCAAAAGTGGCCTGTTATGTCCTGAATACATCCAAACTCCAAACTACTGCTGTCCTGTCACTCACTTTTTAATTTGATTTTTATAATTCTATGTTAGCAAAAACACACATACAGTTCAGTTACAGCTGCAAAGGGATGGTCAAGGGTGTTTATGTCCATTAACCCTTGTAGTAGTCGTGGTAGTAGAAAACTTTATTATCCCTAATGGAGAAATTGTTTTTTCAACATCAACATATATACAAGGCAAATTAAAACACACCAGACTGTGAATGTTTAAGTGACTATCAGAGAGCAAACTGAACACAAATGTAGACCTTTAATTACTGAAATTTTCATGTAGACCAGTACAGAGAACACAATAAATTCGGCTACATTTAGGTACAATGCTCATACATTTTAATTACAGTGAGGCACACTTTCACCAGTGCATTTTTTGCATGAAACAAATCTGAAACCCCGAATAAAACGCTGCCTCTCTGTTCACCTGTGGAAAATTATCATTAAATAATTACTATGTTTTTGCATAAAACAAAACTGGAAAAGTGAAATAAAATAAAACCTCTGTTTATTATGGTAAGTCACATGCACTTGGAGGCAGACTTACAGATGCAAAGGGAACTCGGTGTGATACAATTTGCAATTAAACTATTTTCAGTGATGTGACCGGAGGCATAAATCATGACCACAACAGATAACTGATAAGATGCCTGAACACCTGTGCATATAGTCTACATTATAGCAGTTTTAGCTCTATTGGGTGTCCTCCAAAACCTGACTGTTTCCATCATTTCTGCAGTGGTTTTCTTTGTTTTTTTCAGAGAGCAAAAAGGCAGACCAGTGGTCTGGACCTGGCTGCATTGTAGACACATGACTGAATGCAGTGAGGATAATGACATGCTCCTCTTTTGGGAAAGTCAAGTGAAAAGAAACATTGCAGTCATTCAGGAAATATCATTTGATCTCAGATAGTGCTTAGATGGACAACCAATGCACTTTAGAGTTTTTGGCATTGTCAAACAGTTTTTTCCTTCAAAAGTTTATTTTGTCCCAAGCCAGATTTTCCTTTACTTTCCTTTACTTTCCTAACAACTCATGAATTCAAGATACATACTTGGCATAGTGACAGCATCAATGAATTGAGTTGATTGTGTACAATGACTGTGAGTGTTTGCTGAATTACGATGACACCTAAGATGCCAGTGTGACCCCTGGGACTGATGGAGCAACAAATGGAAACATGAATCCACAATCCATTGTGCTAAAATCTGTATTCATTCAGTGGCACAGATGGTCTATATGGGCACTGTCATTTGTTGTGAACAGGCTCATAGCAATTGTGAAATGCCAATTTTACCACAAATGGCTGTCCAAATTAGTCATTTAAAAGAGATGACTTTGATACAAGCACTGCTATATTGTACATTGCCATATTTCAATATTTCCATAACAGTGAAAGCCATTTTTTTGCCAAGATAATGGGGCATTTCTCCACCAGTGTGTAACGCTTTGTACAGGCCTTAATGATGATGACAGATTAAAGCAAGTCTTTTTTGTCTCGGCGCCATTTTGTCAGTGCCTCCCTTATCCTTTCCCACCATGCACAAAACATTTAAATAGTGAGTGAATAGAGTCAGGGGAACTGGCTGAATGAAATGAAATCATTTGGGTCAACTACATGAGAATAAAGGAGAAAAAGACAGCTTTTTCGGTGACACTTTACTTGAAGAAGTGTTCATAAGACTGATTGCCATGTCACTAGACATGAATATCAAGTTCTCTCCTCATGTTACTGTCACCTGTACGTTGTTTTCACACTCCCTGTATTGAACGGCATTTTTGAAGCTACACTGCACACGTTCCACTTTGTTTGGGCGCAGCAGTGCAGCAGCTGACCCACCTCCGGGGGCTTCAATCTTAGTGGGTGGTCTATTATTACATTATCCATCCAGAGTATATTATAGATCAGTGGGCTGGCCTGTAGCTGGAGGCTCTGACAAGATGAGGCAGAGCCTGGCTGATCTCTGCTCTCAGCCTGAAGAGAAGTGTTGGGATGTGGTCCTGGGTCTGGACAACCGCACTGCCCAGGAGGAGCTGCATTTTCCTCAAGGGCTTTACCTAACTAAGTCATCTGCCTCAGTGGCCCAGCTGTCCTCAGGCATATCTGATAATGCCTTCTTTGAATGGATCAAGGAAGCTTAGTGGTGGAGGAAACTTTTACCACTTTCTCATGTCAGTATGCACTCTTTCTTTTCGTTTCCTGCTGTCTTCTCCTTGATATGTCTGTCCCTCAAATTGTGCCATTGTTTTGCACACCTTTTTCTCTGCACAAAGTATAAACATGACAGATGCCTGGCCCTACGACACTTAATAACAGCCTAATGCAGTTCTCCAATCCAGAACTGTGCCCCGAGTGTGCCTGGGCTGTGCCAGAGCCTTTGATCACGAAATTACCAAAAATCTGTTGGTCACGCCCAAGTGAACTTGTGCCACTGCCTGCATCTGCACTTTGATTCACCAGAGTCAGTAATTAGCAGGCTGGTTTGGTTCTAACTGGACTAATTCCCTTTTTTCAACATGTTTTTGTTGATCGGCGGCAGCTAAGTCAGCTGATGACGACTGAATATGTTCATTTACAGTATGATAGGCACTGAAAAAGCCAAGCATTTAAATTACATCTATCTCCAACCCACAGATCTTTATTTTAAATTCTGATGAAGATCCTAAGGTTTCCAAAGATACCAAATAGAATGACATAAAATGTGTAGAAAATGGTGCACAAGATAGCTACATATTTTCAATTTGATGTAATGGTGCAGTCATAAAACAATGGCATCTTCAGTTCACTCAGTGTAAGTGCAGTGTAACTTCAATGAAGCATTACAACCAGAGTATGTGAGTGAAATTGTATAATACGAGAAAGGTTTTTTGATGGTACTTAAGGAGAAATTTAAGGCAAAATCAGAGTTCAAAGGGGTTAATAATACAAAAGGTTTTTTTGAATGTCATGAGTGGAAACAAATTGTGATAAAAAAAAAATTAACTGGTTGCCAAGCCAATTCTTGTATGTGTCAGTGTACTAGAAGAGAACAAAAAGTCATTTTTCTGAACAAATTCTCCAGGGCTGTGCAGTAAAAAGTGGGATTTCCACATCTGTGGTCATAATCCTCAAGCTTTGAGTGGAATATAAATTTGGTGAAATTTATCACAATCTTCCATGCTACAACTTGCTCTGGCTTGTTCGGTTAGTGTTTTTGTGTCACATCGGCCCACAAAGAAAAATGAATTTAGGAAACTCCGGTGTGAATATTACTCTGTGGGAGAATAAAACTGAACAGCCAACAGGTGTTGGTCTAATAAAAGAAGGATCTGGTCCAATCATGTGTTTCTGGCAGCAAGAGAGATAGACCTAAAAAGAGACAGTCTATCATTGTGGAGTCAAGCTATGCATCACACACACACACACACACACACACACACACACACACAAATCCAAACACATGCACATAAAACAGTCACAGATACAAAGACAGACACGTATGCATACATTAACATTTCTGCACACTCACACATTCAGACATCCACATCTCTCTCCCTCAAATGATTGCACAGATACAGTACACACACACAAGCACACACACACACAGAAGTGTATTGAAATGATGTCCTGGCGCAGTGCTCTCCTCTCCATCTTGGTGATGGTTTCATTTTTATCTCTGTGCTGGTGATTTATAGGGCCAGCAGGCTGCTATTAGTTAGCTTAAAAAATGGCCACGCGCTGAGAAATACCAGCCTTGATTGGACCAGACATGCTCCTGCACCTCCTCACTTCCTGCAACACCCCACCACTACCCCTTCGGCACACACACGCACGCACGTGCACGCACACACACACACACACACACACACACGCAAGCACGCACACAGACACATATACATAGGGTGGGTTGGGGTGTGGGTTGCTATGAAAAACCTTGGGTTGGCAAGGTTA